>CM060425.1:34762009-35071818 GCA_030545235.1 Helianthus tuberosus
ACATTACTAATTTCTCACGGTTAGGCTAATAAATCCTAACTGTGATAATCATCACTACTTGGGGAAAGACCCAATAGTGGTATGACCATCGTCACCAGGTGACACGGTGCCAGATAAAAATAAGATAGAAGCCATTGTAATCGCTCTTATGCTGTAATTTATAACTATGTGTCATTTTATCAAATTGAGTGACTCGCCAGTATTTCCCCGCTGATAAAATATTTTTAAAACATGTTTCAGGCGACCTGCTGTAAATCAAGGAAAACATGCTACGGAGCACTAACCAGCTTGAAGAGGTGGCTCAGTTAAAATAAATAAACATGTTTTTATAAATCAGGGAATTCCCTAGTGAAATTCCTCTATTGTAAATTACGAGGTTTTATCCCGAATTATGAAATAAAATAATCGGGCATTTAAAGTTTTAAAAGATCCTGATAAATCTTCCGCTGTCGCATAAATTAATAAATACCACGAGTTCCTGTCCCGCGGCTCCTGACCGGGTCAAACCGGGGCTGGGGCCCTGACAGGAAAAGGTGGTATCAGAGCCACTGATTTAAGCCTATTAAGTATTTAAAATACTTAATTTTTCCTGATTATCGTCTTGTGATTATATGTTTTAACTGACTACTTGTTAGTTACAGTATGGGTAAGCAAAGAATTTCGGATATCTATCTTAAATTAGATAGTTCACTGAAAGATAAGGGAACTTCATCCCAATCAAATTCCTCAAGATACTCAGCAGATACTGAGGAGGGAATATTTGTTCGTAAGGCACAGTATGAGAAACCACTTACCCCTAATAAAAGAAGTTTGATTATTAGTAAAAGTCAAGAGAAAATGAGGAAGTCACAACCAAAAGGAGTAATAATCAATAAGGAAACTCAGGAAATAGACACTAAACCACCATGGGAAGATGACTTAGATGAACAATGGGCAAATCTCTACATGTTAGCCACTGTAGCAGTAAATGGTAACCTTTAAACTGCCAACACCCCGACCAAGTATTAGCACCCATATTATCCATAAGTCAGAAACTTTAAAATAATAAATAACCACTAGTATATTTCTAATTTTAGTTGTACTAAATAAATATTTTGTTTCAATAAAATGGTTTAGTTGATATTTGTAATTAATATTAAATTTTCTGCTTTCCATTCTGTGATTCTGTGAAAATTTAATTTACAAAATTTTAACCTAAAATTTTGTATGTTTCTTCATAAATGCTAAACAGCATGAATGAATTGTCTGAAGCTCTTGATAATCTCAATCTCTATCCTGTTAATATTGAAGTTTCCAAAGATTTTACTGGTTATTGTGCCAACATTGAGGAACCTATGGAGTTTCAAGCTCAGCCACCAGAGAAACCCAAACCAAAGAAGAGAAGAAGAATTGTGGGCTGGAGGCGTGTACGCAGGAAGAAACCCGCGACACGGAAAGCTACCAAGAAGGAAGATCCCAAAGGTAAAGGCAAGGAAATAGAGATTGGGGAAAGTTCCAGGCAAGACCAGGAATTACCACTACAGGAAGAACTAGATCGTATACTGGCAAGTTATGATATCCTTAGGCCAGTCAATGAAAATTTCTTCCCTTATCCTGCCGAAACCCAACTTCCAGTGAATTTGGAACCAGCCATCCCAGATTCCCTTATCCATTCCCAACCTCTACCAGCAGAGCTGGAAGAATGGTGGACCACTGACTGGCAGTTTCAAAATCTCCTCAATAACCCTGATACATTTTTTCCTCAATTTGACCCAGAGCCTCCACTACACCCACCTATGAGCATGGAAAATTTGGCGGAACTCCGTCATTATGGCGAGGAGCTGATTGATGCAGGAAACCGGATCCGGGAAGTAGGAGAGAGGATATCTTGGAAGTACGACGAGAGGGAGCGTCGTTTCTAAAATGCCAGCTAACAGGAGAACTTGTGTGGTGGTGTGGTGTGTTTGTGTAATAATAATAATAATCATAAAATATAATTATGTGAAATAACTAAAAATAAAAATTTTGTAAGATAACCAGTTTGTACGGATGCCTAATATATATATAAAATATCGAACGTCGAAAGATCAACAATTTTGGCTATACTTGTTAACGTGATTATGTGCAATTATTTTGTTATGTGTGGTTATTAATTATTTCATGCTAATCACTTATATAAATTAATTACCAGATGGAACACGCTGGTAATGAACAAGTTAATGAAGTTAATCAATCTGAGCATAACAATGAAGATCAATTTCTGAACAGGCAAGATATCGAAAATATCGTTGCTCAGGGAATAGCCAATGCTATTCTAGCAATACTTGCTGCTGCTCGAAATCCAATTGAACATCAACAAATTATTCCTAGCAAACGCACACAGGGTGACAATTTCAGTAATAGTGTAAACGGAGGCGGCAACCATACTAATAACAACGATGGAATGCAAGCCCCGCTCCTTAAGAAAATGAAAGCTGCAACGCCTGGTTGCACTTATAAGGAATTTCTTGCTTGTAAACCGGTAGAATTTGCAGGCAACGAAGGGGCGACTGTGGCACTGCGTTGGTTGGAGAAAACCGAAGCAGTAATTATGATAAGTAAATGTGTCGAGGAAGATAAGGTTATGTACGCGTCGCATCTGTTTAAAGAATGGGCGCTAGAATGGTGGAATACGATACTTCAAGCTAAAGGAAGAAATATGGCCTATGCCATGAGTTGGGAAGAATTTAAGCAGCTAGTGGAAAGAAAATTATGTCCCGAGTATGAAAAGGAACAAATGACAAATAAGTTCCTGAACCACCGGATGGTGGATGTAGACTGTCGAGTGTATACTTCGACATTCTTTGAATATGCTAGAGTAGTACCAACCATGGCTTCGCCAGAACCGGTACTTATTTCCCGCTATATATGGGGATTAATTGGCGAAATTCGTGATATCGTTAAGGCTACGAGACCTCGCACAATAGACGATGCTGTGGAATTAGCTAACACCCTAACCGACGGACTGGTACGCACAAGAGAAGAAACCCGGAAGAAGGAAGTAGCCCAAAAGATTACCCAAGGATTCCGTGTGGGTAATCGTAGTAATTTCAAGAGAAAAGGAACCGGGAAATCTTCTACTGTTCCATTTTGCAATACATGCAAAAGGAAGCATTTTGGAAGATGCAAAGGATATTGCAATTTCTGCAAAATCCCGGGGCACCAAGAAGAAGATTGCAGGAAGAAGAAAGCAACAGTCTGCTACAACTGTGGAGAAGCTGGACACTTTAGGCCAGACTGCCCAAAACTAGTCAAACCAGCCGATAACAAAGCCAAACTTGCAGAAGGAACTACCAAGAAGAATGCAAGAGCCTTCTAGTTGACTACTCAGGAAGCAGAACTAATTCCTGACGTAATAGCTGGTACGTTCCTAGTTCACGACGTTTATGCAAAAGTATTATTTGACTCTGGTGCAAACCAAAGTTTTATAAATACTTCATTCTGCCAAGCTCTTAACTTACCCTTAACCAACCTTAGGCAGATTTTTACAGTCGAAACGGCAGATGGAAATTTTGTTAAAATAAATAAGGTTGTGCGAGAAGGAAAGATAGAACTCTTAGGCCATAAATTTTCGGCAAACCTGTTACCTATGAATTTAGCCGAATTTGATGTAGTATTAGGAATGGATTGGTTAGTAGCCAACCATGCTCGAATTCTCTGTGATAAAAATGCCATAGAAATTCATACACCCTCAGGAGAATTAGTGGTGATTACAGGAAATAAGCCACGAAAGCCAATGAAATTCATTTCAGTAATGAAATTGGTCAGTTATTCAAGAAGACAAGAAATGGTGTATATGATTTCGGTAATCATTAACACTAAGAGTAAGGAACTTAAGGAAATTCCAGTAGTATCAGATTACCCAGAGGTATTCCCAGAAGAACTACCTGGATTACCACCTGATAGGGAAGTAGAATTTAGAATTCATCTAATTCCTGGAACTACACCGATAGCCAAGGCACCTTATCGGTTAGCACCCACTGAAATGTTAGAACTTAAAAAGCAATTAGATGAATTGCTCAGTAAAGGATTCATACAACCTAGTTCATCCCCTTGGGGAGCACCAGTGTTGTTCGTAAAGAAAAAGGATGGTTCGATGCGAATGTGTATCGATTATAGGGAACTGAACAAGGTTACAATTAAGAATCGATACCCATTACCTAGGATTGATGATCTTTTTTATCAACTCCAGGGAGCTAGATATTTTTCTAAGATCGATTTACGCTCCGGATATCATCAATTGAAGGTACAAGAAGAAGACATACCTAAAACTGTTTTTAGAACTAGGTATGGTCATTACGAGTTTACAGTCATGCCCTTCGGACTAACGAATGCACCTGCAGCATTCATGGATATGATGAATAGGATCTGTAAACCGTACTTGGATAAATTCGTAATTGTCTTCATCGATGATATACTTATTTATTCCAAAAGCCAGGAGGAGCATTGTGAGCACCTGCATGCACTCTTAACTTTGTTAAGAAAAGAAAAGCTTTACGCCAAATTCTCGAAATGTGAATTTTGGCTACAGGAGGTTCAATTTTTAGGACACATGGTGAATCAGGAAGGTATTCACGTAGATCCCTCCAAAATAGAAGCGATCACCAAATGGAAGGTTCCACAATCAGCTATGGAAGTTAGAAGTTTTATAGGATTAGCCGGATACTATAGACGATTCATTAAGGATTTTTTTCCAAAATAGTTGTACCATTGACTAAGCTAACCTGTAAAGCAGTTAAGTTTGAATGGGGACCTAAACAAGAAGAAGCTTTTAAGATTTTAAAACAGAAATTAACAAATGCTCCAATTTTAGCTTTACCAGAAGGAACATAAGATTTTGAAGTATATTGTGATGCTTCAAAACTAGGATTAGGATGTGTGTTAACGCAACACAAGAAAGTAATTGCGTATGCATCAAGGCAATTGAAAAAGCACGAGGAAAACTATACGACTCGTGACTTAGAATTAGGAGCCATAATTTTTGCCCTTAAGATTTGGAGACACTATCTGTATGGAAGCAAGTTTACTGTCTATACAGATCATAAGAGTTTAAATATATATTTGGGCAAAAAGAATTAAACATGAGGCAAAGAAGATGGATGGAAATTTTAAGTGATTACGACTGTGATATTCAATATCATGAAGGAAAAGCAAACGTAGTTGCAAATGCCTTAAGTCGTAAGTATCATGAAAAACAACGACGAGTTCGTGCTCTTAGATTAAGTTTACAATTAGATTTAATGGAACAAATAAAGAATGTTCAAGAAAAAGCAATCAAGGATGATGCTGAAGGAATGAAAGGAAGAATAAAGGAATTGGAGCAAGGACCTGATGGAATCTGGAGATTTCATAAGAAAAGAATTTGGGTACCTAAGCAAGGAGAGTTAAGAAATAAGATTTTAGAAGAAACCCATAAATATAGGTATACCATGCATCCTGGTAACAATAAGATGTACAAAGATTTAAGGAATAATTTCTGGTGGATAGGAATGAAAAAGGACATAGCTAGATATTGATGCGTGCGAAGTGTTATATATATTAGGTGTATATTTTAAGCCCCTTTAACACTTATTTTAGCCAAGTTTTAAATTTATAAAACACGATATTTTACTAACACTAAACACACATATGGGCAAGTGCACCCATCGTGAGCGTAGTATAGCGTTGGTAAGATACCGAGGTCGTCCAAGGACACAAGAGCTTTTAGTACCGGTTTATCCTCAACGTCTAATCAAAGTAAAAAGTTTAGAAAAAAGTTTTAAACTAAGAAAAATAAAAACTAACTAAAATGCTGAAAATAAAATAAAATAAAAACAGATAAACAAGATGAATCACTTGGTTCCGACTCGTATCTAGTATAACCTTTGATTATTTCCGCACTTTTGCACATAATTAAGAGATTATCTTAGTTATTGTAGTAGGCCCCTCTTTTGAAGGTGACGTTACCCTCACCCCAGTAGTTTGAGTCAGCAAGGATACAATCCTAAAAGGGTGGATTATTGGAAGATAATGAATTAAGTTATTAATGCAATATTATGGTAGGCCCCGCTTTTGGCGGTGACGTTACCCTCGGCTAAGTAGTCTGAGTCAGCAGGGATACAGTCCTAAATAGCCGGGTTATAGTATTAATAGTAGTTAACTTATGAGGGGGTCAAAGAGTTTGGGTCAAAGAGTTTGGACCCCCGCCATCCAATACCGTGAGGCATTGAAGGAGGTCCTACTAAATTTGACCCAGGTCCATTGCAGGACCTCTAAACGCTGAACAATGGCAAGACCTTTACCAAACCGTTCCCTTAACCCCCGACCAGGTAGCCAACATACCTCCATATAGACCGTGGAGATATGAATGGTGAAAATCCTTTATTTTATATAGACAGTAAAATAATGCCAAGACACCACGGACAAACGATAAGGAAAGATCACCTTCAACATAAGTAACTAGTTATTAAAGTCATTAATACAACCACCAAATAAAAAGTGCAAAAGATTAGAAATAAAAAGTATTATACTAGACACTTTGTCTTCACCAAGTGATGTAAGAGACTTAGGCAAACATGGCCTTGATTGTCAAGAACTCTTACGATCAATCTTGGATCCCGAGATGACTCACACACTCTACGATGGACAATGGATGATGGTGGTGGATGATGGTGTTGTGATGGTGGTGGGTGGTGGATGAAGTGTGAGAGAGGTGGTGTGCCAAGGGATGAGTTGAAATGAAACCAAGCACCCTTATTTATAGGCTGGACAGAAGGCTGGGCATGGCCTCGTGTCCGCTGGACACGGCCCCGTGCCTGTCTGACACTCTCTCTCTTCATTAATTGTAATTCGCAATTACAATTAATGCGCCTGCTGTACTTTCGCCACGCCCCCGTGTTCACTGGGCACGGCCCCGTGGTGGGCAATAGAAGCTTCTATAGGTTTGTCTTTTCTGCTGCTTCTTGGGCACGGCCCCGTGCTGGTTGAGCACGAGGCGTGTTCAGTCTTCTGCCTTCTCTATTTTGCTTGGGAAGATGCCGTTGAGGGGTCGGGCAGTCCACGTATGTTCCTTTTCTTGTATTTATGTTGGATTTAGCTGTCTTTTTGCTTCTTTTGTGTTTTTGAGCTCATTTAATCCTGAAAATACAAAAGGAAGACAAAAACACTCTTTTTCCAATATTAGTACTTAAAAGGGTTAGTTTTATGCCTCATTTGATGTAATTTATATGTTGCATTTTACACACATCAAATACCCCCACACTTGAACTTTTGCTTGTCCTCAAGCAAAACTCTTTAATATGTGGCTTACACTCCCAAATGGAATGGGTAGAAGAGAAGGTTTTGGCTTGTCGTAGAGTGTTGGGAATCCAAGATCTTTTTGGGTTTTATTTTTATCTATTTACAATCCTATTCGTAATGATTTATTTAGAACGTTTCATAGGAGAAATTACTTATTTGGGCATAACATGCCTTTTTAAAATTCCATTTATATACAAGTTCACATACCTCACAGGAGAAATCACTCACACTCGGGCGAAGGTGTATTTTTAGTGAATCACTCGAGAGCGGCATGGAACTTATTCCTACCATAGGCTTGCCAAGCAATCAATCCTCCTCCTTTTTAACTTTTATACCTTTGTAAATATCAAGAGGACTTTGTGGGTGAAGGGTTAGGCTTGGGTTAAAGGTAGGTGGTTGGGTTAGTGGTTAGTAGAAAAAGGGTGAAAAAGTGTAACAAGTGTCGGTTTTCGTAGGATTTTCTGTTTTTGTAACTTTTTATTCTGATGAAGCTTTTATTCAAACAAAGTTATTTTTGATGAACTTGTTTGTTTATTTTCTTTTGCTTCATCATCAACACATATTTTTTTTCATACGAAAAACCGAACATGTTACTAAAACAAAGGGTTAAAAATAAAAAGGTTTTGGTGGGTAAAAGGGTTTTTGGTTTGGGTGATGAAATGAAAAGGTTTAGGCTCAAAGGGGCTAACTAGGGGGATTTTTGGGTAGGTGGTAAAAGAAAAAGAAAAATAATGGTGTAGAAATAAAAAGGGTTAGTCCTAATGCCTCCATCATTTACTTACTCAGGTTTAAGTTGATAAGGACCGGGAATGTATCGTCATGGCAAGTTCTAGAGTCGTAAGAACCAAGCGGCTATTCACACAAGAAACGAAAAATGAGCATTTAGTTTAATGATATGTAATTGTATGCTCAATAAAGGCTCAAAACTCACTTTTGTGGGAATGGGTTTTTATGTGATCAAGTATATATAATCAAATTTTAACTAGGTTTGCCATGCCTTTTCATAATTTTCTTATGTTGGTTCTTTTTATCACTACGCTATCGGTTGTAAATTCATAAAAATATAACCTTTTTGAGAACTTGAATTTCCCGAGTTAAACCTAAACAAGTAAAAAAAATGAAATTTTTGAAAAAATTTGGGGTGATTAGCGGTTCCAATAGAGTTTTGTGTAAGGCTTGTATTTAGGACTTGCAAGATTCAAGGTTTTAGCATCCCCCCCACACTTAAATTACACATTGTCTTCAATGTGTCCCAAAAATAAATTTTTAGGTTGATTAGATGTGTAAAATGGTGTTAGAAGCAAAGATTTATGTTACTGGTAGTCTGGACACGGCCCCGTGTCCGCTGGACACGACCCCGTGGTGAACTGCCAGTAACGAAAACTTACAGAAAGTGAACACGGGGGCGTGTTGATTAGGCACGGCCCCGTGTCTGACAAAAATCTGCAGGACATTAACCAAACAGCAGGTCTGGGAGGTGAGCACGGGGGCGTGTTGGCTGGACACGTCCCCGTGCGGACAGTCTGTAAGCCTGAAAAACAGGTTTCTTCCCCCGGTTTTTCCATCCTGGCCCTATAAGTGCTGAGGCTTAGCACTCCAAGCCTAGGTTTGTACTTGTTTCATCACTTAATACCACACCAAGTAACACAAACATCCTACATTACCATAGTTAATTGTTCCAAGCATAAAGTAAAAGAAAAGAAAATAAAACGAAAAATAAAAGCGGTCAAGGAAAGTAAATTGTTCAACATTTGGCATGCAGGCCACCAATTGTTCAAGATTAAAAAGGGACTTAAACCTGTGGGCTCGCCATCAACCTGGTCTTGCTCCTCCAAACTCCCTACTCCATGTCCTCATCGCTATCATCACCTCCATCCCCATGCCCCGCCATATACTCCCGGATGCTTCCGATATCGTCTTGTATATCGTTGATGTTGCGTTCAATAGCTCCAACCCGGTGGTATGTGTTGTTGGTGAGGTTGTAGGCGTTCCTGGTACACATAAGGTTTTCCTGCATAAGATCATGTAAACTTTGAAAGTTAGGAAAACCGCCTCCTTGTGAGGAGGATTGACCCGAATCACCATGGGGTTGATACTGGTAGTGGGGAGGTGGTGCGTGAAGAACTAGGGCCTCCTGCGGGTTCCATGCATAGCCTTGCGTCCTTTGGAAGCTTACCGTTCCGTCTTCCGCCTCATAAAGTAAGTTCATGGCTCGGCAAATGTGGTAGTCAACTCGTCCCGACCATGGGCTTCTTTCAAAGGACCTTGGAATTCGCGTGTAATGCTTGAAGAGACGGTACACCCATCCTCCGAAGAAGATAGGCGTTGGAGAGCGAGCAAGGCGGTTGAGATGCATGTTTCGTAACAGGAGATATGGAACATCGAGGGGCTTCCGGTTGTGGATACAGTGAAGGATAATCAAATCTTTCAACCCTACAACGCCGCTACTGTCGTGACGTTGGTTAAGAGAGTAGGTGAGAATCCTGTGAATGTAGCGATAGAGCGGATACCTTAGCTTCGTACTCTTGGTGCTACGAGGGTTGTAGATTCCTTCACCGATTTGAGCCCATGCGGCTTGTCGTTCATTTTCATCCAAGTCTCGTAATCCCCCGGTATTTTCTTCGTTTGCCGATTCTTCTTCCTGGTACAGGCCAATTATAGCTCCAAACTGTGCCATAGAGATCGAGTACATTGTCTCGCCACACCGAAATGCAACCCCTTCATTGTCGAATGGGTCACACCTTGAAGTGAAGGTAAAGGTACTGTAGAACTCCATGGTGCATTGATGCACCGACCGAAGCCTGGTGTTTAATGCAACAGCTAGCGGTCCCGTAACGATGTTGTTGAATTGGTCCAGCTGGTTTACCAAGGTTAACAGGTCCATGCAAGCTCTCCTGGGGTACTCCTCGGGTCTTGTTTGAAGTATCTCGTACCTTGCCCTTGCATCGAGCTCACTTGCATTGAACCTTGTGAACTTTGCCATCTGAAAGAATACACCAAAAATTGCACGAAACAATGAGATTTTTAAAGAAACTGCAAACAGCAGGCTGGACACGACCCCGTGTTCAGCGGGCACGGCCCCGTGTCCAGACGTCTGTAACCCCAAAAACTTCATTTTTCGACCCGGTTTCGAAAACTTGAAAATTTTTGGTCCAATAGGTGCGGTTTCCCCCGAAAATGAAACCCTAAGTGCCGTTTTTCCCAAAATATCCCGTTTACCCTATCAATTTTATCTTTTTCGGTTCAAGAACAAGGGTTTGGGGTTTTTGTAAGAAATCGGGAGAATCTATGAACAATACAAGTGTATTTACTTCCTTTAACACTAATCTAACTAAATGCAAACATATCTAAACAAAAATTTGAGGTTCGATCAGGATAAACTTCAAGAACCCTAGATTTTTCCCCAAATTTTTGGTGTTTTAACTACATGCAAGTAACTAATCTAACTAATAAGAGTGATAGAATCATACCTTGATGTTGTTAGATCGATAGGAGACGTTGAAATTTTGCGAAAAATTGCCTGGAACCAGAGCTTTTGCGGGGAAACGGGGCGTGTGGAATGAAGAAACTGTTTTGAAAAAGGGAATTTATCCCGACTGCAGCACGAACACGGCCCCGTGTCCAGCGGACACGGCCTCGTGCCGAGCAAGGTTTTTTTTTTTTTTTTTTTTAGTGCTCGTGTGAGTGCCCCTTTTTCCCATAAGCTATGGTTAGAAAACTTACCGCTTTATTTTGTTGTCTCAATCGTTCGTAACTTACCAGGCATGATGTTTTTATTCCTCCACCGTTTGAAGCGAGATCTCTTCTTCTTCATCCTCAATGAATTCTTGATAGAGTTTCAGCCGTTGGCCATTGACTTTAAATGGAGGTCCATTTCGAGATTTAATTTCTACTGCACCGTGTGGAAAAATATGGGTGATGGAAAAAGGTCCTGACCACCTAGATTTTAACTTACCAGGAAACAATCGAAGTCTTGAATTAAACAAAAGAACTAGATCTCCTACCCGAAATTCATTAGGTTTAATATGTTTGTCATGCAAATTTTTCATTCGTTCCTTATAAATTTCGGAGTTTGAGTATGCATAATTCCTAAGCTCGTCTAATTCATTTAATTGACAAAATCGATTTTTACCAGCAAATTCTAAATCTAAGTTTACATTTTTGATTGCCCAGTAGGCTTTGTGTGCAATTTCTACTGGCAAATGACAACTTTTTCCATAGACTAGCTTATACGGGGTTGTACCTATTGTTGTTTTATAAGCAGTTCGAAAAGCCCATAAAGCATCGTCTAACTTATCAGCCCATTCCTTTTTATTTAACCCTACGGTTTTTTCGAGTATTCGTTTTAAACCTCTATTAGTCACTTCGGCTTGCCCGTTTGTTTGAGGGTGATATGCTGTTGAGACCCGGTGATAGACCCCATATCTTGTTAAAAAAATTTCAAGTTGATGGTTGCAAAAATGGGTACCTCTATCACTTATTAAAGCTTTAGGTGTGCCAAAACGAGAGAATAATTTTTTCAGAAATCTTACCACGACTCTTCCATCATTTGTTGGAAGTGCCTCGGCCTCGGCCCATTTAGACAAGTAATATACTGCCACAAGTATATATTTGTTTCCTTTCGATGGTGGGAAGGGTCCCATAAAGTCGAGTCCCCACACATCAAAAATCTCACAAACAAGAATGCCATTTTGTGGCATTTCGTTTTTGGAAGAAATATTACCTGTTCTTTGGCAAGCATCACATGTTTTTACAAGACTTTGAGCGTCTTTGTAAATGGTTAGCCAATAAAATCCTGAATCGAATACCTTTCGTGCGGTACTAGCAGCACCATGATGTCCTCCGTATGGACCTTCATGACAATGGCGGAGAATTCTTCGTGCTTCACTACCATGTACGCATCATCGGACGAGTTGGTCGGCACACATTTTGAAAAGATATGGATCTTCCCAAAAGTAGTGTTTCACATTGGCAAAGAATTTTTTTCTTTGATGATGTGGCCACCCTTTTGCGACTATACCGCTAGCTAGGTAGTTAGCATAGTCGGTGTACCATGGTTCTTCCTTGTATTCCACCATTTCCAGGGACTCAGTTGGAAATTTTTCGTTGATTTGCTCGTCCCTGGTCGCCTCTAAAGCAGGGTCTTCTAAGCGTGAAAGATGATCTGCTGCGGTATTTTCTACTCCTCTTTTGTCCTTAATTTCAATGTCAAATTCTTGGAGGAGTAGAATCCACCTAATCAAACGTGGTTTTGCGTCTTGCTTTTTGAAGAGATATCGAATGGCTGCATGGTCTGTATAGACTATAGTTTTAGAAAGAACAATATAAGAACGAAATTTATCAAAAGCAAATACCACATCTAGTAATTCTTTTTCAGTTGTTGTGTAATTTTCTTGTGCATCATTAAGTGTTTTACTAGCATAATAGATTGGGTGGAAATGCTTTTCTTTTCTTTGTCCCAAGACAGCTCCAACTGCAAAGTCACTAGCATCACACATGATTTCGAAAGGAAATTTCCAATCAGGCGCTATCATGATAGGTGCATTGACTAACATTTCCTTTAGGGTTAGAAATGCTTGATTGCAATCCTTGTCAAAGATGAATGGAGCATCTTTTTCAAGTAATTTCGTTAGAGGCCTTGAGATTTTTGAAAAGTCTTTGATAAACCGTCTATAAAATCTGGCATGCCCTAGGAAACTTCTGATAGCTCGTACGGAGGATGGAGGTGGTAATCTAGAAATGGTATCTATTTTGGCTCGATCCATCTCCATTCCTTCGCTTGAGATCTTGTGACCGAGTACTATTCCCTCCGTTACCATGAAATGGCATTTTTCCCAATTAAGGGCGAGGTTAGTTTCCTCACATCGGGATAGCATTCGTTCAAGGTTATCGAGGCATTGGTCATATGAATCCCCAAAGATAGAAAAGTCATCCATGAAGACTTCCATTGTCTTTTCTATCATGTCACGGAAGATGGCTACCATGCAACGTTGGAATGTTGCTGGGGCATTACATAGACCAAACGGCATGCGTCGATAAGCAAAAGTTCCATAGGGACATGTGAAAGTTGTCTTTTCTTGGTCTTCGGGCGCTATCGGGATTTGAAAGTAACCTGAAAAACCATCCAAGAAACAGTAAAATTTATGACCGGATAATCTTTCTAACATTTGATCAATGAAGGGTAAAGGAAAGTGATCCTTTCTTGTTGCTTCATTTAATCGTCTATAATCTATACATACTCTCCATCCTGTGACGGTTCTCGTTGGTATTAGTTCATTCTTTTCGTTAGTTATTACCGTCATACCTCCTTTCTTTGGAACTACTTGGACGGGACTTACCCAAGGACTATCTGAGATAGGATAGATAAGTCCGGCGTCAAGTAGCTTGATGACTTCGTTTTTAACCACTTCTTGAACATTTGGATTTACTCGACGTTGTGGTTGTATGACCGATTTGTAGTCATCATTCATCAAAATTTTGTGTGTGCACATAGAAGGACTAATTCCTTTTATGTCTACAAGTTTCCAAGCTATTGCGTTTTTGTGTTTTTTCAAAAGATTAATTAATTTTTCCTTTTCTAAGTTATCTAATTTAGACGAAATAATTACAGGTAAATTACCATCTTTGTCTAGAAAAGCATATTCCAAACCTTTTGGAAGTTCTTTGAGCTCAAGTGGTGGGTCTTTAGGAGACTCTTTATTTGGTTGCTCATTCCGGTCAAGAACTTTAAAAGTTTGTTCTATGGCGACCTCTTCTTCAACAAAGTGGTCAATCTCTTCACTTGTATCGGGTGGTTCATCTTCATCTTCAATTAGGGGGTCATTATTGCCGAAAGGATATTTCATTGACCGTTCAAGATCGACACTTCTTTTAAATGCCCCTAATTGAAGCGGTAGATTGTTGAACTTCCGGTTTTTCAAAGCTTCGTGAGTTTTTACAAATGGTCGTCCCAACACTAGAGGAGCGTCATCGAGGATGACAAAGTCGGTCGGGATTACCATTTGATTTGTTTGAACCAAGACATCTTCAACTATACCGATTGATTTTATTACTTTCCGATTGGATAGAAAAAATGGGTATTTGAAGTGGAGAAAAATCGCTAATACTTAATTTTTCGAAAATGTAATTAGGCATTATGTTAACACAAAGATCTTTATCGATTGTGACATTACTAATAAACGAATTTTGAAAGAAACATGGAACCGGTGTAATGTTAATTTCAAATGGGTCTTCTTTTATTAGTGACGTTTGATCATTAGTTAACTTAACACTTACCGTTTCGTCAATTTTAGCGTTAGTGTTTAACTCTTTTAAAAACTTAGCATGAGTGGGTATTAAACAATGGTATTCGAAAGAAGGTGACAAGAGATTAATTTCTTCAAAATTAGACTCTTCTTGAATTTTAACGTTGTCGGACTCACCTTTTTCGTTGTTTAACTCATGTGTCGGTTTTTCACTTATTTGTTCTTCCATTTTTACACTTTCGGTTATCTCTTCTTTTTTTAACTCTTCTCTTGTGCGGGACTCCTCTTCCCTTGCGCGAGCTTCTTTTATACATCGATCGATAACTCTAATGTGTTCTAATATCCTATCGGTCACTTCGGTTATAGAAAAAGAATCGATATTTTCTAAGCTTGAATCCGGTTGTTCGATCCTTTGTTCCTCATAATACCCATATGAAGTAGATGGTTCACACCATTGTTCTTCATTGTAAGTATATGATGGATAAGGGTCGTAATTTTGTTCTTCATAAAACTCATATGAGGTGGGTTGTTCACGCCATGGTTCCTCATAATAAGCATACGAAGGTGGTGGCTCATATCTTGGCTCCTCAAAGTATGAGTATGAAGGCTCATACCTTGGTTCATCAAAATATGAGTATGAGGGAGGAGGTTCATACCTTTGGTCTTCATAGGATGTGTATGAAGTCGGTGGCTCGTACCTGGGCTCCTCATAGTAGGTGTATGAATTGGATGGTTGATATGAGTGATTATTTTGAACCGAGCGTGCGTTACGACAATTAGTGCAATAATTACCCCTATAATCATCCTCCTCATAGGTGTAGCTGTAACCTCCTGAGTATTGATCCATAAGAATCACTCAGCAGACCACAACCGAGTCTCGAGATCAGAAAACAAAAATAAAAACGGAAACAGAAACAGAGAGCTGGACACGGCCCCGTGTTCAGTGAGCACGGCCCCGTGTTCAGGATCTGTATCTGGGCGTTTTAATTAAAGTTACTGATTTCGTTGAGCACGGGGCGTGTTCAGTGAGCACGGCCCGTGTTCAAGCTACTGTTACTGGGTGTTTTTATGAAAATGTGCAACACGGCCCCGTGTTCAGCGAACACGGCCCCGTGTACAGGTTACTGTGAATGCAAAACTAAACTAAAATGCAGAAAAATGTGCGCGCATTTTGAAAAGGTTTTGAAAAACTGATTAGGCCGTCGATTTTAAGCTTTCTTAAAATCCTTGTGTCCCCGGCAACGGCGCCAAAAACTTGATGCGTGCGAAGTGTTATATATATTAGGTGTATATTTTAAGCCCCTTTAACACTTATTTTAGCCAAGTTTTAAATTTATAAAACACGATATTTTACTAACACTAAACACACATATGGGCAAGTGCACCCATCGTGAGCGTAGTATAGCGATGGTAAGATACCGAGGTCGTCCAAGGACACAAGAGCTTTTAGTACCGGTTTATCCTCAACGTGTAATCAAAGTAAAAAGTTTAGAAAAAAGTTTTAAACTAAGAAAAATAAAAACTAACTAAAATGCTGAAAATAAAATAAAATAAAAACAGATAGACAAGATGAATCACTTGGTTCCGACTCGTATCTAGTATAACCTTTGATTATTTCCGCACTTTTGCACATAATTAAGAGATTATCTTAGTTATTGTAGTAGGCCCCTCTTTTGAAGGTGACGTTACCCTCACCCCAGTAGTTTGAGTCAGCAAGGATACAATCCTAAAAGGGTGGATTATTGGAAGATAATGAATTAAGTTATTAATGCAATATTATGGTAGGCCCCGCTTTTGGCGGTGACGTTACCCTCGGCTAAGTAGTCTAAGTCAGCAGGGATACAGTCCTAAATAGCCGGGTTATAGTATTAATAGTAGTTAACTTATGAGGGGGTCAAAGAGTTTGGACCCCCGCCATCCAATACCGTGAGGCATTGAAGGAGGTCCTACTAAATTTGACCCAGGTCCATTGCAGGACCTCTAAACGCTGAACAATGGCAAGACCTTTACCAAACCGTTCCCTTAACCCCCGACCAGGTAGCCAACATACCTCCATATAGACCGTGGAGATATGAATGGTGAAAATCCTTTATTTTATATAGACAGTAAAATAATGCCAAGACACCACGGACAAACGATAAGGAAAGATCACCTTCAACATAAGTAACTAGTTATTAAAGTCATTAATACAAAACCAAATAAAAAGTGCAAAAGATTAGAAATAAAAAGTATTATACTAGACACTTTGTCTTCACCAAGTGATGTAAGAGACTTAGGCAAACATGGCCTTGATTGTCAAGAACTCTTACGATCAATCTTGGATCCCGAGACGACTCACACACTCTACGATGGACAATGGATGATGGTGGTGGATGATGGTGTTGTGATGGTGGTGGGTGGTGGGTGGTGGATGAAGTGTGAGAGAGGTGGTGTGCCAAGGGATGAGTTGAAATGAAACCAAGCACCCTTATTTATAGGCTGGACAGAAGGCTGGGCACGGCCCCGTGTCCGCTGGACACGGCCCCGTGCCTGTCTGACACTCTCTCTCTTCATTAATTGTAATTCGCAATTACAATTAATGCGCCTGCTGTACTTTCGCCACGCCCCCGTGTTCACTGGGCACGGCCCCGTGGTGGGCAATAGAAGCTTCTATAGGTTTGTCTTTTCTGCTGCTTCTTGGGCACGGCCCCGTGCTGGCTGAGCACGGGGTGTGTTCAGTCTTCTGCCTTCTCTATTTTGCTTGGGAAGATGCCGTTGAGGGGTCGGGCAGTCCACGTATGTTCCTTTTCTTGTATTTATGTTGGATTTAGCTGTCTTTTTGCTTCTTTTGTGTTTTTGAGCTCATTTAATCCTGAAAATACAAAAGGAAGACAAAAACACTCTTTTTCCAATATTAGTACTTAAAAAGGGTTAGTTTTATGCCTCATTTGATGTAATTTATATGTTGCATTTTACACACATCAATATGTTTCTAAATGTCTTACTTATTCACAAGTTAAGGCAGAGCACCAGAAACCTTCAGGTCTACTTCAACAATTAGAAATGCCTGTATGGAAATGGGAACTCATAACAATGGACTTTGTTACAAAGTTGCCCAAAACCAGAAAAGGTAATGATGCGATTTGGGTAATTGTAGATCGATTAACCAAATCAGCTCATTTGCTACCCATGAAGGAAACCTTCAGCATGGAAAAGTTACCCAAGTTGTATGTAGATGAAGTTGTATCCTTACATGGAGTTCCACTCTCCATTGTATCAGATAGGGATAGTCGTTTCACTTCCGATTTCTGGACAAGCTTCCAGGAAGCAATGGGAACCCGACTAAATCTAAGCACTGCATATCATCCTCAAACAGACGGACAAAGTGAAAGGACGATCCAAACCCTAGAGGACATGCTTAGGGCATGTGTGATAGGTTTTGGTGGAAATTGGGATGACCACCTACCCTTAATTGAATTCTCCTATAATAATAGTTATCATTCAAGCATCGAAGCTGCCCCATTTGAAGCACTATATGGACGAAAGTGTAGAACTCCAGTCTGTTGGGCAGAAATAGGAGAAAACCAATTATCAGGTCCTGAAATAGTACAAGAAACTACCGACAAAATTACTCAAATAAAGGAAAGGTTAAAGACGGCTCGAGATCGCCAGAAGAGTTATGCCAATAATAGACGCAAGCCGTTAGAATTCCAATTGGGAGACAAAGTACTATTAAAAGTTTCTCCTTGGAAAGGAGTAGTTCGGTTCGGTAAGAAAGGAAAGTTAAGTCCAAGATACGTAGGACCATTTCCAGTAATCCAACGTATATGACCAGTCGCCTACCGCTTACAGTTACCAGAAGAGTTGGCTGGAGTACATGATGTATTTCATGTATCCAACCTCAAGAAATGTCTATATGACGAATCACTGGTAGTACCTCTTCAAGATGTAGAGGTAAATGAGAAGTTAAAATTTGTTGAGAAGCCACTACAAATAGAAGACAGAAAGATCAAGTTTCTCAAGCACAAGCGACTAGTATTGGTCAAAGTCAAATGGGATTCAAAGAGAGGACCTGAGTACACTTGGGAGCTGGAATTGGAGATGAAACGAAAGTATCCTCACTTATTTCAATAAATCTCGAGGACGAGATTTTAAATAAGGTGGGGAGGATGTAAGGACTCTCAAAAATGTCCCAAATTTACCCGTAAGTGAAAACCCGGACCCCTGAAACCCTAATCCATATAAAAAAATCAAGAAATCAAGATTCTTGGTCTTCAGGCGGGCCGCGTAAAGGATAGGCAGACCCTCACGCGGGCCGTGTCAACCCTAAGTTTGACCGGATAAGCATCTGGGCCACGTGTTGCACGTGTGGCAAGTCTACTGATGACACCGTAGCCCTAGTCTACGTTTAGCTGGCCCTCGCGGGCCGCGTAAAGATCAAGGGTGGGCTCACGCGGGCCGCGTGAGACCCAAATTTCACCTATAAATAGATTTGATCAGGAGCAGTTCAATGGTGTCGAAACCATTTCACAAAAAACGAAAGCACACTGCGCAAATTTGAAATTCACTTTTTCAATAGCGAGGCGCTGCTACGATACAGGGTATTAACTCGATCGCTGCTACGATTCAATGTCCGATCGATTGAAGCTATCCAATGGATGTTTAAGTGCTGCCCACATTAGGGCCATACTTTGTCATTAGTCATGAATTCGACGGATGTTTAAGTATAGCACTTTGTCATTCGTTGTGAGGGTTTTAATCTCGTGAGTTATCGTAAATGGTGTATTAGTTACTGACCTAGTTCTTGTGCATTGTTATTTAAATTAGGTTACAAGGCTAATCAGTAGGCTAAGCTCTGTCCGTTTAAATCTGCAATGTGAGTTATTCTCTTTTATCAAAAGTATTTTACAATACTCCATTTTCAAAAGTTATAATTACAGGGATTAAGTCGTGGTTATCTTGAATCACTGGCTAGTGGGGTATTGTGCACATTACTAATTTCTCACGGTTAGGCTAATAAATCCTAACTGTGATAATCATCACTACTTGGGGAAAGACCCAATAGTGGTATGACCATCGTCACCAGGTGACACGGCGCCAGATAAAAATAAGATAGAAGCCATTGTAATCGCTCTTATGCTGTAATTTATAACTATGTGTCATTTTATCAAATTGAGTGACTCGCCAGTATTTCCCCGCTGATAAAATATTTTTAAAACATGTTTCAGGCGACCTGCTGTAAATCAAGGAAAACGTGCTACGGAGCACTAACCAGCTTGAAGAGGTGGCTCAGTTAAAATAAATAAACATGTTTTTATAAATCAGGGAATTCCCTAGTGAAATTCCTCTATTGTAATTTACGAGGTTTTATCCCGAATTATGAAATAAAATAATCGGGCATTTAAAGTTTTAAAAGATCCTGATAAATCTTCCGCTGTCTCATAAATTAATAAATACCACGAGTTCCTGTCCCGCGGCTCCTGACCGGGTCAAACCGGGACTGGGGCCGTGACAACTCGCAATCCCCTTTTATGTTTACCACTTTTTGGGGTGTAACATGTTACATTATTAAATCACACTTAAACTTATACTTTATGCAATGCACGAAAACAATCCTTATACATGAATACTATGTTGTGATACTTGATGCTTATACGTTGACCATACTTATGTGATATGTTTTAGTCATTAGCTTTCACGAGTCTCCATTTGACATGTATAGCGCTATAGGAGTAACGCACCGCCCGTAGACTAGTGGTCATGTTGAATTATATCATTTTGCGTAAACAGAGGATTGGCTAGAAATATTGCATGCCATGTTATGTTGATCTTGTATAAACTAAGTTGCCATGTGGATTCGTTTTTTTAAACTTTTATACTTATACTTATACTTAATCTTGTATACTCGCCTTTGCTTTTGCATTGAATTGTATTTTAAACATGTTACAGGTTGATGATTGATGATGCTATGAAAATGGATGGCAAAGATGCCTAGATACTCACTTAGACGTTTAGGTTTAAAGTGTTGTATCAATTTTGTTATTGTTATGTTCGAACAATGTTGTTATTTGAATTTCTTGTAATGTTTTGACAATTTATCTATGAAATGAAATCGGTTGAATTAAATATTGTCAAAAATAGTGTTATGAAGTCTCTTGCAATCTTGAACAAGTCCCACTCCAATGATTCCGCCATTGGTCGGGGTGTGACAAGTTTGGACTCAGCACCTGTTCACTCAGGGGTTGTTAAGGACAATTAATCACATGGTTCACAGTGGTGAACGTGTATTACGAACTGCCTTGGGCAGTCAACCCGCAGTCATTGGTATCGATAGGATCATGTCGATAACTAACGTGCTTCACATCACACGTTGTACGTACTGGTTATGCGTAAACAATTCGAACTCTATTATGTTATTATCAAACTTGTATGCTCACCTTTACACTATGTGTATTGACTTTTACTTTAACGTATGTGGCAGGTGCATAAGATGCTAGGATGCCTTGTTTGCTGTGTGATGAAATTGAGGCTAGGAAAGAGTCATAGAAACCAATAAACGAATTGTCTATTTTGAAATTTGAGTTGTCGGATCAGTACTTGTTTATGAGATAATTATCTGTAATAACTATTTTATTTTGATATGTTATGGTATGGGACATGACGTTTAAATATCTGGTAATTAATAGTCGTTATGGATACTCATGGACAATCTGTCTCGCTCAGTGCCGCGCCCCGATGATTCCGCCATCGGTTGGGGTGTGACAAAAATAGTCCCTGTGGTTTGGGCTGTTTTGCCAGTATAGTCCAAAGGTTTCATTTTTAACATCTGGATCCAAAAAGGTTTCATCATTGCCATTTTGGTCCAACTGACTTAACTCCATCCATGTTCCTCAGTTAGTCAAGGGGTATTTTTGTCATTTCATGTATTCTGAATTATATTAAAGATTATAAAAGGAGAACTGTTGTGAGGGAGGTTCGAACCCGGGCCTCTGGCCGGTTCACTCACAAACGCACAAGACACTTGCCAGTGAGCCATGCTCACATTTGTGTAAAAAATGGATATGTATTGATTTTATTCTTTGATTCAGTGCTTCAATGGCGGCAGCAAATCAACCCTCAAGAGAAATGATGATCATATGGGATTTTGATCAGACGATCCTCACCGAAGACTGTGATCGGAGGGTGGTTCTTGAGACGGACCTCACCAAACTCTTTCATCGCGTTCGTGTCTCACTTGATTGGAATAAAATCATCGTACATTTCTTTTTTCTAACTTCTTATATAAACCATTTTATGTTGTGTTTATTGAATGCATACTTCTGTGTTTATAGTTTATGAATTAAGATTAGTTAAATAAAGTTGCTGATAATCCGTTTTTTGCTTCCAGTTTATTTCGTTTAGGTTTCTGTTTTTGTAAAATTAGGGTTTCCATTCAAATATAATTATGGTGTTTTTGATGGTTACAGTTTTATAATTATGTTTCCTTAAGGTTTCCTTACAATGGAAAGCATTATTTCCCTCATGGCTGCAAGTATTGCCCTGCAAATCTGTGCAAGGTTTGTTTGTATAAGTTCAGTAACTTTATGTGGTCATCTGTTTTCAGGTGTAGGAGATGAACTGAATCAAAGAATAAAATCAATACATATCCATTTCTTACACAAATGTAAGATGGCTCACTCGCTAGTGTCTTATGCGTTTGTAAGTGAGCCGGCCAGAGGCCCGGGTTCGATCCTCCCTCACAAGAGTTTTTGTTCTCCTTTTATAATCTTTAACATAATTCAGAATACATGAAATGACAAAAATACCCCTTGACTAACTGAGGAGCATGGATGGAGTTAAGTCAGTTGGACCAAAATGGCAACGATGAAACCTTTTTGGATCCAGATGTTAAAAATGAAACATTTGGACTATACTGGCAAAACAGCCCAAACCACAGGGACTCGTTTGGCATTTAACTCTTTTTCATATTTCCCAAGTTTTTCGTTTCGTTCTAAATTTTGTGAGTTAACGCACCGCAACGTGGGTGTGGGGTTCAACATTTTTTCGTATATTTTTTCTCGTTTGACTGGCCCGTCGCGTCACATCTATTTTTATGCGTTTGACAAGTTCGTCCAACACGCAGGTCCTGGATGGACTTAGTTATTTTTTTTCTATGTTTTACGTTTCGGTTTAATTTATCAGCAACGAGCTTTCGTGATTCAAAGGTTTTACGTTTGCTTTTCGATTGCCGTTATTTTTTCCCTGTTTTTATTTATTTTGTTTTTACGAGCTTTTACGGTGTTGGTGGCCGCTGACAATGGTATAGTATTGCTACTACTTAACACAATTTTATGACAACCGCTGCAACGCAGGGGCTTAATACTAGTAAAAAAAAAAAAAAAAGAAAGAAGATGTAAATTAAATTCCAGTCGGTTTTAGTAGAATTATGGAGGTTGTTCTGGGGCAGAACTCATACGAAATCATATTAAATACGCCATCAATTTCATTACATCGTCAACCCCCTTGGTTTCGCGGTCCATTTTTGTTTCTTCCACCATTTTCCCATCTGATTTTCTCTTTTTAATGTCTTGTATTTTCATTTTTCCCCAATTCTAATGATCTTTCAACCCCCAATCTTTCAAATTATCAAACTTTTTGGTTAATCCGTTCTAGGGTTTCTTTTAAATCTAGGAAAGATGCGTGTAGCAAGATCTCAAGTATGGCAACCTTGTAAAAAGAAAAGATCTTGATTTCAAATCAAAAACCAAAAAAAAAAAAAAAACAGATTCTTTTTTGGGAAAATGGATGGTATATGTATATTTACTTTTGATTGGGAATAAAAAAGATTAAAACTTTGTTAAAGATATTGGTGGGATTCAGAGGAATATACTTGTATATTTTTGTATACAAAGATTAATAAGAAAAGGGGTGGTTTGGTGATTGGTAGAAATATGGCTTCTTCAAGGCCTTCAAGAACAAGGGTTGGAAGATATGAACTCGGAAGGACACTTGGTGAAGGGACTTTTGCAAAGGTTAAGTTTGCTAGAAATGTTGAAACAGGTGAGAATGTTGCTATCAAGATTCTTGATAAAGAGAAAGTTCTTAAGCATAAGATGATCACTCAGGTATTTGATGTTGACCCTTTTTAATTCTTGAGTTTGTTTGACTTTGTTGAAGGGTAATCTGCAATTTGATTGAATTAAAATCAGGAAGATGATCGGATTGTTATATCATATGTTGTTTAGTGTTTTTACTTGCTGTGTTCAGTTTGACCATCCATTGACTCTGAAAGATGATTTGATTGTTGTGTTTGGAGTTGTTTGTGTAACTTTTTATTTTGGAATTTGCAGATCAAACGAGAGATTTCGACTATGAAACTGATTCGACACCCGAATGTGATTCGTATGTTTGAGGTTAGTTAGTATGTGTTTTAGTTGTACTTGCTTTTGTTGTTAAACTTGTATGAAGTGTATTCAACCTTAAATTAGTCTATCGTATTTGCCTGTATTGATTTGTTCGGTTGTTTCATGGGTAAACCCTGAGAATCGATTACCTTCTCTTTTTTCTTCGTAGTCAATTAAATAACGACGTATGAAAGAATCAAAAGGTTATGAAGATAGGCAATAGGGAGGAATGAAAATTTTCTTTTTATTTTAAGATATGTCAAGATCAGCTTTTGTGGAAATTTCTTAAATATTCTTGCAAGTTGCAACATGTAGAAATTAGAATATTGACTTAAATACACATGTTTATGAGCAAAAATCATCGTATCTTTATCGATCTAGCAAAATCCCTTTTTGCAAATTTATCCGAGACAAGTATCTCAATTACTATATCGTTTTATAGTTTCGTGTCATAAATTAGGCTCTTAGCGTTAAAACACATTTTTTTAATGTTACGCATGTACGCACTGTGAATCGCGATACACATGTGATGAAAGTCTCTTTATTGTAGGTTATGGCGAGCAAGACAAAAATATACATTGTTTTGGAATTTGTGACCGGTGGTGAACTATTCGACAAAGTTGTAAGTTCATGTTACCTTTACTCTTTTTTATGGCCTTCACAATGGGCTTTACTAATACAAGATTACGACTTATTTTTAAGGCAACTAGAGGCAGACTTAAAGAAGACGAAGCAAGGAAATATTTTCAGCAGCTCATTAATGCAGTTGATTACTGCCATAGTCGGGGTGTTTTCCATAGAGATCTCAAGGTCGTATTTGTCAACTTTTTTCCACTTATAAATGGGTCGGGTTGTGTTTTATCCAAAACAGGTCAAACTGGTAAATTAGTGAAAAGAAAGACGGGGTGAACAGGTCTAACGGGTTGAAAGTTGTTAAGAGTCTATTTTAATGCACCCAATCTTCAAAATTGTTTATTTCTTAAGATTATTATTGTAATAATATTGTTTTTGTAATACTAGTTAACACAATAAATATTTATGAAGAACATTAACAATGGACAAAAAAGTGTTTGTGGGATGCAAGTGGATTAAGCAGGCGCCTTAACGATTAGGGTTCTGTATGATATTTTGCAGCCTGAAAATTTACTATTGGATCAAAGTGGATGTCTCAAGGTTTCTGATTTTGGCTTGAGTGCACTGCCACAGCAAGTTCGAGTGAGTCTTTTATTTGATTTTTTTTTAAATATGAAATGTGAAAGTTGTTAATATGTTCTACCGATTCAAATTGGGGAAACTGAACAGTTTCTTGACATTCTTCTTATAGGAAGACGGCCTACTATACACGACATGCGGAACACCTAATTATGTTGCTCCCGAGGTAAGTTATACACTTATACGTTTAACCAATTTATGAATCATTTAGTAATTGTAATCAATTAACTTTTCTTACGATTTGGTTATTTACTCCACTAGGTAGTCAACAACAAGGGTTATGATGGAGCTAAGGCCGATTTATGGTCATGTGGTGTAATTCTTTTCGTTCTTATGGCTGGATATCTTCCTTTTGAAGATGCAAACCTTACGGCCCTATACAAGAAGGTATTCTTGTGTTATTCACATCTTTTTAGTTATGATGAAAACTTGATATGATTTATTTATAGTTTTATTAAAAATTCAAATGAGCTGTTTGCTTGCAGATATTTAAGGCTGACTTCACATGTCCTCCATGGTTCTCCTCAAGTGCAAAGAAGCTAATTAAAAGGATTCTGGATCCTAATCCTGTGACGGTATGTGTTTCTGTTCTTGCTTTAAACCTTAAAATTTTAAAAATATTGTATGTGTACATTTGCATATATTTGTTTTAGTACATTTGTCACTGATTACGTGAACGTTATATTTGCGACAGCGAATCACAACAGCCGAAGTCGTGGAAAATGAATGGTTTAAGAAAGGATACGTGGCCCCTAAGTTTGAACAAGAGGATGTTAGTCTAGCTGATGTAGATGCTATTTTCAACGAAGCTGGGGTAATTTCACTCGCCTATTTATTTACGATTATACCCTTTTGACGATGCTTAATGATTATTTTTGTCATATAGGATGCTGCAGTTCTTGTTGTGGAGAAACGGGATGAACGGCCCGCACAACCCGTCACTATGAACGCTTTTGAGCTTATTTCTAAATCCCAGGGCCTAAATCTCAGCTCTCTTTTCGAAAAACAGATGGTATGTATATAACCGTTTTCAGTCTTTTTTTTATTGGTTTTAGATATTTTTAAAGAAATTTGTAAATGAAATGTCAGGGGCTTGTGAATCGTGAAACAAGATTTACGTCAAAGTGTTCTGCCAATGAGATTATTACAAAAATAGAAGAAGCTGCTACACCTTTAGGATTTGATGTCAAGAAAAACAATTACAAGGTGATAAAACATTTTATTTTTTTTAGGTTAAGGTTGCTCTCCATTTTCGAAGCTTTAATGTTAAACCAACTGTGTTTTTTGCACTTTAGCTGAAACTTCAAGGCGAAAAGACTGGACGTAAAGGCCACTTGTCTGTTGCAACAGAGGTATATTTTCTTCTAGATCTGTCATGTAATTTATAGAATATAAAATATGTTCAAAATTACAAGCGACACTTGAGGCCCATTTATTGATAAACTGGTCAAGTAGGGTCATAGTTTGCCTTGAACGGGTCAATGTGTACTCTTAAAAGAATCAGCGAAGATGATAACGGGTTTATTGGGCCAAGCGGGTCAACAATCACCCAAAGTGTACCCACAATGCATAAAACCTCCTAAATCATTTTATTACAGAGTTAATTTGTCGTACACATTTAGGGGCTGTTAGTTTAGCTCTTAATGGTTCAGACCTCTTATTGGTTCAACACTTAATGGTTCAGACTGTTTGTTTCGCGAGCAGATATCTGAATGGTTCAGACATTTGCCTCAGAATGGTTAAGCATTATACTGAGTCTGAATGGTTAAGACCTATAATCTGAATTGGTCAGACATTTGCCTCTGAATGGTTAAGCATTATACTGTCTCTTAACGGTTTAGACCTCTTACTGGTTCAACACTTTAGGGCTGTTTGGCAACATGTGAATGGTTAAGTGCTAAACCAGTAAGAGGTGGTCTGAAGCATTAAGTGCTGAACCAGTAAGAGAGAGGTCTGAACCATTAAGAGTCTGTATAATGCTTAACCGTTCAGAGGCAAATGTCTGACAAATTCAGATTAGAGATCTTAACCATTCAGACTATGTATAAATCTTAACCATTCAGAGGCAAATGTCTGAACCATTCATACATCTGCTTGTGAAACAAACAGTCTGAACCATTAAATGCTGAACCAGTAAGAGGTCCGAACCATTAAGAGCCTCATTAAGAGGTAAACAAACAGGCCCTTAATGGTTTAGACCTCTTACTAGTTCAGCATTTAACCAATCAGAAGTTGCCAAACAGTCCCTTAGTGTCTTTTAATGACATGTAAAACATCAATTGTTTCTATTGCTGTTTCTCAGATTTTTGAAGTGGCACCTTCGTTGTACATGGTTGAGGTCCGCAAAGCTGGAGGTGATACATTGGAATTTCACAAGGTAAATTAAATTCACATTATCGTCTGCTTCTATTTACATTTATGGTTTCTGTTTTTGTGACTTTGTATCTGGTTCTTGATGATGCAGTTTTACAAGAATCTTTCAACTGGATTGAAAGATATCGTGTGGAGAACTGAAGAAGAGGCCAATGGGAATTTAACTGGTTAGTTTGGAAATTGGAATACAATGTTAAATCAATAAGATTCTAATTTTTCTTCAAAATCTTGCAATTTTTATGGAGTTAGAAAATTTTATACTGGTTTAACATCTGATGTTTTTCTAATCTTGTAGCAGGTGCTCCTGTGCTACCACCACCCCCTTCGTAATCGGATTTTGGATGGTTAGTGGCAAATCGAACATGTTTCTCTTTTGTTTTCTTGTATAAAAGATTGTTCGTTCCCGAATGTGGATCTGTCTTGTTTGATCCCTACATTATATCGCCAAAACTAAAACGTTTAAACTATAAACTCCGCAGTGTAATAATACTACAATATCATTAGGGTTATTTTGATACACTGTCTTCAACAGCTCGTTATAGGTTGTTAACGCTATCAGATTTGACTGTTTGCTCATGAACAACACTGCAATAAAACATTAGCCATTTTCTAATACTTACAAAAGAAATGAAAAATTTACAATTTTTTTTATTTGTTCCTCTGCTTCAACAACTCTGCAAACTCTTCATCAGTTGTTTTGAGTAAAAGTGGTAGAGGAATCTCAACCCCACATTCAACAGCCTCCAAATGTCTAGGCTTTATCCTTTTCTCCAAACTAAATGCAAAATACTGTGGGAAATCCTTCAATTCATTCGTATCCCTTTTCATTTCTTTCTCAAAGTACTCGAATTTCGGCTTAAAATTGTTGTCAAGGCTGAACGTAAACAGCCCGGGACACCTCAAAACCATCTCAATCGCCTCCGGTTTAGAAAACCCTAAACTGATCAAGTAATCCAATTTTGGCATTAATGTGTTCTCCACATTTGACACCAACAACACACAGTCTTGATACGCCAACGCCGCCAAATCCCGAAACCCGAGTCGTTTTAGGTAAAAAAGAGCCGGCCGAAGCTGGTTTTCGGCGCTTGAAACAAGTAATCTCGGACACTTATTGATCACTTTTCTGTAATTGTGATCTGGGACGTTGAGATCACGCGATAGAAAATTGAAAACCGGAATGAGTTCGTTATCTATGTTGGCGGTGAGGATCTTCGGGCACATGCCGATGATTCTTGGCAGATCTTTTTGTAGAATCCCTTTAGATTGAAGGAAAGTGATGATGTTGTGGATTGAATTGAGAGTGGTTGAATGGATTAATGGGTTTAAAGAGAGGGCTTTGCCTGAATCAACACCCATAACTTCAAGGCATAAGATCTTTTCTTTGAATTGCATTGATAGTTTTGAGTGGACTGGAGTGTAAAGAGGGTTTTTATGGAGGATGGTTTTGGGTTTCTTGGATAGTTGAGGGGTGTCTGTTGATTGTTGTGCATTTGCTTGCTGTTGTTCTTGAGGAGAATATGAGTGGAATGCTATCACTGCTGCCGCTGCGGCCGCTACCATGGTGGTGGTGGTGGTGCTGTGGATTGGTATTGGGTCATTTGGGTTGCATATATAATTATATATATGTGTGATTTATCTGGTAGAAAGAGAGGTGAGGTGGATAGTTATGCTGGAAATCCATTGGTGGTTGGATGATTTTATGGATGAGGTTGGTTACTCTCAATCTTTTGTAGAAAGAACAATTCAACACTCATCATTATCCTAATTACATGTAGGACCCTTGACTTGCTAAATGTTACATCAATGGTCCCTGATAAAGTTTCTAGTGATGGGCATCTGAATTTAACATCAATGGTCCCTGATAAAGGTTCTAGTGATAGGCATCTGAATTTGACATCAATGGTCCCAAATTTTTCATCAATGAGCCCCAATTGCAGGTTGCTTTTAACACTTGGACCAAAAAGAAAATTTCTGAAATCAAAAGCCAACAATTTTATACAATGAATACAAAACCATTCACACATTTATTTAAATTACTAGTCTCACTAAACACCATACAACACTCTCACAGTCAAAAAAAAAAAAAAAGGAAAGCCACAAAAATTATAATTAACATGTCAGAATCCTCACTTAATACAAGCAAACACTCTGGATTTTTTCTATATCTTCTGCATTTACCATCGTCGTCCACCAAAAACACACCAACGCCGCTAATGGTATCATTTCCCGAAGCTCTGTTTTTTTTCCTTTAGATATAAACATGTCTGTGAATTCTCGCGTTTATTTTTCATTCTGTCATTTTATAGACGAACAAACATCTTGGGATATAAAAGCAGCCCATGCATCCTAACAAAAAACATCATAAAAAACATCATCACGAACCGTAACTTGTCCCACATGAATATAAAAGTCCAAACTTCATAAATCACGTAAAAACATGACCGACAAACATCTTTGAGTACCTGTAAGATTGGAAATGCCTTCTCAGCAACATATTTTTGTGGAATAGTGGCGCCTCTTTGTTGCAATTTGTCAGGGTGCAGGCATAATCGCGCTTTCTGATAAGCTTTTTTAACATTTGTGCTGTCTTTGAGGTTTGTTAAAGGTATCATGATCCAGCCACTACTTGGCCATAGAATCTACATTAAGACAAGATTAATAGTTTAATATGACTTATAACATGTGCATACATTTAAATAGTTAGTTAGTTAGTTAGTTACTCACATGATGTAGTGTCGATAGAAGCAATCGGATGTTTTGTTCTTTTCCATCTGACCACAACTTTATATCCTCATCCAGTAATTCCAGTTCCATCTGTATCAATACATAAATAAAAAAAGGTTAAAAAGCTAACTATTTTACGCGATATAAATGATATGTATAAATTTTAAAATTTACCTGTTTAGATGGGCTTGCATCTTTTTCCGGTTCTTGTAAAGGTTCTTCTGTTGTCCATACCTTTTGTTTATCCGGCTGAGATTTAACAGAGCAAAACAAAACAATTATTTTAAATTGTGAAAAAATAATGAGACATTTGTATATTTTAGCAATAAACGTTCCTTGGTTAAACATATAAATCTGCACGTTTGAGACTCACAAAAAAAAGAGATTAATTACATCATATGATCTAAAATTATTACCGAAGATGATTCTCTTGATCCATGTCTGCCTATTTGCACTTCAGGGACATTCTTTACGCCCGCCATTTCTGCAAAACAAACTTAAGATAACCAAATTAATATATATACGAATTCAAATTAATATATATATATAATGGTTGCAAAAGTCGCTAGGCACTCCCTAGTCGGTCGACCGGGGAGTTGAGAGTACTCGGTCTACGCGGAGAGTACTCGGGGAGTACTCGGACATGTTAAATTATAAAGAAATTACTTTTTGGAGATTAAATATATGTCAAATAACACAAATTTACTAACATTTATAACAAAATACGTTAAAATGATATTCATTCTTTAATATGATAGGCATAGCAATTATGTTATATTATTATTTAAGTCAAACTAGGACCGAGTTGACCTACTAGATCCAATTCTGGCCGAGGTTGACCGCGTTTGACCGACTCCGAGTAATTAGGCGGAGTCAAAGAAAGTCGCCTCGGCAGCCTGCCTTGTAGCGACTACTCGGGGAGTACTCGGCCTTGGAAACCTTGTTTTACAACCATGAATTATATATAGTTATATACAAATTCAAATCACTAGTTACATCACCTTCTACTGCAGGACACTCATGTCCATCATCTTCTCTTTCGTTCCAGTCCTCTAAATTACGCGCTTTGCACTTTTGTTTAGCCCAAGCAATTGCTTCATCAACGCCATGCGATTCGCCAACTTTTTCCTTACTTTTACTAGGATTTATTTCAATTACATAGGAGCTCATAACTTCATCATCATCATCTTCTTCTTCATGGAGTGTGCTTGTTTCATCCTGATTTAATGAGGAAACTATCGATGCCGGAGAGTTGACTTGCAGATCCTCCCTTGACTCCTTGACACTTGCATATGAATTAGGTCTAAAAGTAGTAACTTCAGGGGATGAAACCCTTTGTGAAAAGCTGGAATAACAGCCTTTGAATTTGTGTAGATAGTCACTCTCAAAGGACTCAAAATTGCAAGGTGAATCTGCCATTTGTTGTACTTCATGCATCTTCTTTGATGTGTTCCATTTAGATGACACATTTATTGGCCTTCACAAAATTCATTTTTTATAACGATGTGTATATATACTAAACTAACAGGGATACTAATAAACTTTTACTAAAAACAAGGGTCCAAATGATAATAATCTTCAACAACAGGAACTGAGGTGCAATTTATAGATATTTAGTGCAAAACAAGTGATTTACCATTTTAACCTCCCATCAACCTAGGGCTGTTTAAAAACCTCACGCCCTTTGGCTGCCTAAAAAAGCTCTTTTGTAAACGAGTCGAGCCCGAAACAAAGTTGCTCGGCTTATAATTGAAAAAAAATTATATAAAAAATATTAAAAAAAGCTCTTTTGTAAACGAGTTGAGCCCAAAACAGAGTTGCTCGGCTTATAAAAATATTGAAAAAAAACTATATAAAAAATATTGTAAAAAGCTCTTTTGTAAACGAGCAAAGCCCCAAATTAGAATACATATAGTAATAACATATAAAAATATTGGAAAAAAACAAAACTAATACATAATAATATTTTGAATCTCTCAATCTCTAAAAAATATTTAGAATAATAAAAGCAATACACATCAAATGTATATGTGAGATTATTTTTCTTTTATATTATCAGTATATGTATAGTATGATAGTATCTAATAAAAATAAAAAATTATCTAGCCGAATCGATGAGTCATGAGAGCTTTTACAAATCGAGCTCAAGCTCATCTTTTCAGCTCGATAAAATAAAAAATAAAAAATACAGCCTACATACAATCTACATCATCCTCCTAATATTTGAATCTCCTTTGTAATTAATACCAAAACAAGTGGCAAACAGAATTCAATTAATACCTGAGCTTGGCGGCAAAAGAAGAGAAAACGACGTCGTCGCTATCAACCACCGCCGGCCGGAACGGACTCAACTCCTCCGAACTCAAAATCGAAGATGAATTCGACTTCGATTTCGAATTCGAATTCGTCTGCGATATAGATCTCGACCTCGACATCCTTGAATTACCAAATATATCACTGTAAAACTCCTCTTCATTCAACCGTCCTCCTGTTTTACTCTCCGGTATCCTAAACTCCGGCAACGTCCGAACCGTACACCGGTTCGGTTTCCGGAAAATATCTTCAAACACTAGACTCGTAGGCCTCGCAAAGCTTCCGTCACCGGAGAACTGCCGAGCAAGCACACTCCGCGGTGGTCCGCCGAACACATCGTCAAAATCCTCAGGATCTAGGGTTTCGTAACCGTAACCGCCGTTGTTCCGGTTTGTGTTCTCCGGCGACCGTCGCGGCGGGAGGTTGTTAGGCTGCTTTGCTGCCGTTGCGGTTGCTCCCATACGCATCCGCCATGATTCGTCCATATGATCGGAGAATGTGTGTGTGTGAGTGTGGTGGAATGAAATGGTTAGGTTTAGGTGGTGTTGTTGTCTGGAAAGGATGATCGGAGGGACCAAAGGGAATGATTGATGTTTAACATGCTTGGAAACAGTAGTTTACATATCATAAAGATTGCTTTTTCATATGCTTTTAAGAGGGGTTATATAACATCATGGCTAATGTGTTGTCACTTTTTTTTTTTCCATTTAATAACATGAAGATGAAAGTTGGTTTTCCTTCATGTAAGTTTATTTTGTTCGTGATGGAACATGCTAGGCCACAAAGTTGGTTACAATTTAAAGGGATTAAATAAATAAATAAATAAATGGGTGTATCTTTATAAGGTTATAGGGTGTGAGGGGTATGGTTGGGTCATCAATCGCTACGTAGAGTCATTAATGGATTGCTACACCATCCCCATTTCTCATCCACCATGATTTTCATGAATTAAACTATGTCAACCATGAGCCTCATTTCCATATTCAACATTTCCTTTCATTTTCACAAAAATAAATTAAAATAAGATAATAGTGGTTTTAGTCATGACCACACCCTTAAGGTAGTGGTTTTGGATGATGGATTAGAAGTAGATGACATGGCGTTGATGTGGAGGATCATCGATGATATCCTGATCTATTCCAAGTCGAAAGCCGAACACGCGCAACATCTACGTTTGGTTCTCGAGCTACTTCGGGGGAATCGACTCTATGCCAAGTTCTCCAAGTGCGAATTCTGGCTGGAGGAGGTTCAATTCCTCGCTCACATTGTTAATAGTCAAGGTATTCACGTCGATCCCGCAAAGATTGAAGCCGTCAAGAGTTGGATTACACCTAAGAACCCTTCAGAAGTCCGTTCTATTCTCGGACTAGCGGGCTATTATCGCCGATTTATCGAAGGATTCACTAAGATCGCTGTGCCGCTTACCTCTCTCACGCAAAAAGACAAGCCTTTTGTTTGGGGAACTGAGCAAGAGAATGCCTTTCAAACCCTCAAGTATATGCTTTGCAATGCTCCTGTTCTCACTCTGCCCGACAGAAACGATGACTTTATTGTCTACTGTGATGCCTCGAACCTTGGTCTTGGTTGTGTCCTTATGCAGCGAGACAAGGTTATTGCTTACGCATCTCGTCAGCTCAAGATCCACGAGAAGAACTATACAACCCACGACCTCGAGCTAGGCGCAGTTGTTTTTGCGTTAAAGATCTGGCGACACTACCTTTATGGTACCAAGTGTACGATCTTCACCGATCACAGGAGCCTACAACATATCTTTGACCAGAAGGAACTAAATATGCGTCAACGCCGGTGGGTAGAACTTCTCAACGATTATGACTGTGAGATTCGTTATTATCCTGGCAAAGCAAATGTCGTTGCCGACGCTCTCAGCAGACGGAGTTATTTGCACAGCGTCCGTAATATCCAAGCCCAATACGATCTCGAAACCCTCATCCGCGAAGCCCAGCATGCTTGTTTCAATGAGCGCACTTTGAAGAAGGAAAGGATTATCAACGATGGAGCCCAGCTAGTAAATAAGTCGAATGGGATATTCCATTATCTGGACCGAATTTGGATCCCCAAACGGACCAATTTGCGACAGATTTTGATGGACGAAGCCCACAAATCCCGATATTCTATTCATCCCGGTGCCGACAAGATGTACCAGGACCTGCGCTACAAGTACTGGTGGCCGGGCATGAAACGGGATATCGCCCTCTATGTTTCGAAGTGCCTAACTTGCTCAAAGGTCAAGGCTGAACATCAAAGACCTTCTGGCTTACTCGTTCAACCCGAGATCCCTGTGTGGAAGTGGGAGAGTATAGCTATGGATTTCGTAACGAAACTTCCGCGTACGCCCTCAGGTCACGACAACATTTGGGTAGTTGTTGATCGTTTGACTAAATCAGCTCATTTTCTGCCAATACGGGAAGACTACAAGTTAGAAAAATTAGCCCGAATCTACACCAAGGAGATCATTTGTCGACATGGGACGCCTCGCGATATCATTTCTGACCGCGATGCTCGGTTTACCTCGCGCTGTTGGGAAACATTTCAATCTGCTCTCGGTACTATGCTTAATCTAAGTACCGCATTCCATCCTCAAACCGATGGTCAGACTGAAAGAACGATTCGTACCCTTGAAGACATGCTCCGTTCGTGTGTAATAGATTTCGGAGGTAATCGGGATGCATACTTACCCCTGGTCAAATTCTCGTACAATAACAGCTATCATTCCAGCATTCAAATGGCACCGTTTGAGGCATTGTATGGAAGAAGGTGTCGATCGCCTATTGTATGGCACGAGATCGGGCACTCGCAATTAACCGGTCCTGAGCTATTGCAAGAAACGACTGACAAAATCCTCCAAATTCGAGACAATCTACTGAAAGCTCGGAGTCTTCAGAAAAGTTACGCCGATAGACGACGCAAGCCCCTCGAATTTGATGTTGGCGACCATGTACTCCTAAAGGTATCACCTTGGAAGGGTGTGGTCAGATTCGGCAAGAGAGGAAAGCTCGCGCCTCGATATGTTGGACCCTTTAAGATTCTGGAAAGGATCGGAAAAGTGGCTTACAGACTCGAACTACCGGAGGAACTTAACAACGTTCACCTGACTTTCCACGTTTCGAACCTTAGAAAGTGCCTGGCTGATGATGATTTGCATGTGCCTCTTGAGGATCTTCAAGTGAACGAAACACTACACTTCGTGGAGAAGCCTGTCGAAATCATGGACCGCCAAACCAAGCAACTCCGACGCTCAGGCATTCCCATTGTGAAAGTCCGATGGGAAGGCAAGCGAGGCGCATAGTTCACTTGGGAACTCGAAAGCGACATGAAGGCGAAGTACCCGCAGTTGTTTGTTACGGCTTTAGCCTTAAGAAGGGGAGGCTGTAACACCCCGTGTTTCGAAAGTCAAAGTCAAGATTGAAGTCAAAGGAAGAAAAGATTGCAAATTGCGATCTGTCACTCCTTGCTCAACTCCTGTTTGACTTCTTTGACTTGTAGACAATCTATTTATGTTATTGCTTAGTTGTATTATGTGGAGTACTTGCTAATAATCGAGGTTTTATCGCATATTAATCGCATGTTTAATCGATTTATCGCTATCGCAACTCTAATTATGTGCCTTGGATATTGTTTTACGTGTGTGTGCTATTTATGTGTTACTTGTGCATGTTATGTTTATGTTGAGGTGTGAATCGAAATCGCAATCTATTGCATCGCAAATCGAATCGAAAACGCTAAATGCAAGTTAATTAGGATGATTGTATGTTAGATATAGAAGTTGGGATTAAAAGTAATTTGATGAGTAATCCTATCGCATCGCTCTCTCAAACCGAATCGCAACGCTCAACACTCGAAACAAAACTGCAAAACTCGTCACGCCAACCACTCCAATCGAGTGGCCAGCCGATTGAGCTGCCACCTGATCGAAGTGCCACTCGATCGAGCTGCCACCCGATCGAGGTGCCACTCGATCGAGCTGCCACCCGAACGGGCTGCCACTCGATCGACCAGCCACTTTTCCCCCTTTCCTTTTATGGAAACCCTATAAATACCCCCATTTGTCACCTCTTTGATGGTGACAGCTCCCTTGTTCGACTCGGCCGCACTCAAGCCTATTTCTCTCGATTTCTCCCGAATCTTGTAAGTTTTCAACCTAAATCTTGTACTTTATTAATCTACACGCACTCCTACACCTTTCTATCTTTTGAATCTTAGCTTTTAACCGTGAAATCACTAGATTTGAGGTGTTCTAGGATGATGTCATCATGGGGTTCTTATGAACTTTATGATTTGGCTTCAAACCACCAAGAACAACTTAGATCTGAATGATTTCCACATGAATAAACAAAGATCTTCCATAGATCTGAACATAATCATGGTGAAAAGGATTGAAAGATGGTTTTCTAACTTTCTTTCTAACTCTTTTACACTCAATGCACTTAAATCCGATAGATTCGGACCTTGTTCTGATCTTCTACCCATTCTTGGTGTCGTATCGGTTCCAGATCTGAATTCTATCCAAGAGGTATTGACTTCAGGTTTGAACATGAACTACCGACTCGAACCGTGAACCGGTCGGACTAGGGTGATTCCTGTTCGGTCGAGTCACCTGGGTCGGGTCGAGGGTTCTGGTTGTTCAAACAGGATTATCAACGTACCTCGTTCAACGCTTCAAACTTCAAACGAGTCAAGTGTCAAGACGAACGGATATTCGGGACGGATTGCCGTCCGATCGAATTGCCACCCGATCGACCGGCCATCCGATCGGGTTACACTTGGGTCCCACACTTAAACTATTTTCCAACATAATCAAGGGTCTGAACGTTGAAACGGATTGCCACTCGATCGAGTTGCCACCCAATCGAGTGACCATCCGATCGTGTGACGCTTGGGACTTGGTCACTTTTCAACAGGTTTAGTACAAACGGATTGCCACACGATCGGATAGCCATCCGATCGAGTGACCATCCTGCTGTGAACTTGTTCTCAAACAAGAGAAGTCTCGCCAATCGGATTGCTGTCCGATCGAACGGCCGTTCGATCGACCGACCTGAAAGGTAGAGATACTTCTCTATTTTTTAAATGCTACAACGAAAACTTCAAAAGACAAGCCATCATACACAAACACATCCATTCCAAACGAGGTGACAATCCAATCGAGTGGCCACCCGATCGGATTGCCACCCGATCGGATTGTCGTCCGATCCATTGACTCATCACACCATTTTACGCGCCGCTTATCTTCTGTGCTATCGTTCTGATCAGGCTAATTTCCACTCTAGGGCTCCCTTCAATCCATTAACTCAATCACTTTGAGTATACTCGAACCCTTTTTGCTTTATGCACTTTTGGGTGTTACATACGTTACTTATTCTAAATCACATCAATCACACTACGCAATACTTTAACGCTAACCGATTACCGCATGATATACGTGACTTAATGAATACTTGTTTGTTATGTTTACACATGGATTGCTGTCTACCTGCCTTAGCAACGATAATACTATTTGTTTGGACTCAGCACCTGTTCACTCAGGGGTTGTTAAGGACAATTAATTACATGGCTCACAGTGGTGAGTGTGTATTACGAACTGCCTTGCGTAGTCAACCCGCAGTCATTGGTATTGATAGGATCATGTCGATAACTTACGTGCTTCATTTCACACTGTGTACGTGCTGGTTATGCGTAAACGATTTCGAACTCTATATGCTATTATCAAACTTGTATGCTCGCCTTTACACTATGTGTATTGACTTTTACTTTAACGTATGTGACAGGTGCTTAAGATGTTTGAATGCTTGGATTGCTGTGAAATCGAGGCTAGGAAAGAGTCTAGAAACAAAGACAATTTAATTTATTTAAAAATCTGAGTTGTCGGAACATGTTTATTTGTTTGAAGAATATCTCTGTCTGTAATAACTAGATTATCTTGTGGGTTATGGTATGGGACATAATATTTAAACTTTTTGGTAATTTAGTCGTTATGGAATTTATTTGAACAATCTGTTTCGCTCAGTGCCGCGCCCCGATGATTCCGCTATCGGTTGGGGTGTGACATATATGCCCAAAATAATATCAACATGTGTTTTGCGTCGATTGAAAACCATAAAAATGAATGTCATTAACGGTTCCGAAAGTACCAATGTTGTTCGATTGAATTCGGGACAATATTGGTGCGGTTTATCACGGTACTTGTACGATATTGACACTCGCGATAGATTACGATATAAAAACAAAAGCGGTACTGCTACCAAAGTTGTTCCAACAATATCGGTTTGGTTCCATAGACTAAAGAACAAAAAAGTTAATTATATTTGACATGTTCGATTTTAAACAAAACTTTTATCAAAACATAGATAACAATAACAATAAGCACATCGCAAAAATATATTCAAAATTTTATAAAGCATTGTATTATAGTATTATAATAACGAAAAGAGGCACTCGTTTACTTTTTTTAATAAATTAAATATAATATAATTTTTATTGAAAACGAAGTTGTATTCAAATTTGGTATCACGAGTATCGTACCAATACTATAACAAACCGAACAAATACCGACCGAAATCGAATTTCTGTTGCATCACGCGAGAGAGAATCCTACTTGTACAACTTGAAAACCCTAACATACAAGAAAATTCAACAATACCATGAGAGGTGATGGTCAGCACTCCACGAGTGCTTTTATCTACTTATGCCATATGGTGTGGTAGGAATGGTAACGTACCGATTAATTTCGGTACCAATTTCGTACCTACTTTTATACATTTTTGGGATTGGTATTTTCGGTTCGATACTGGTGTGGTATTTTATCGATTTTTACCTTCAAGCACTGTACCGAATATTTTCAATATCGGTACTCAATTTTGGCAATTTTCGATACTAGTACCGGTACCAAGCTCATTCTTACGGTGTTGTTCCCCATCTCCACATCAACTCCATCCCCATCAAGAGGGATGGTGTTCCCCATTCCTCCCCTGTCACATCCGATCAAGATTCAACATTCAAAATTAATCGGGGGAGACGAGGAAGTTTCCACAAATGCACTAAAGGAGGTCCAGATGGTGGGAGCGGTGTTCCCCTTCCTTCCCGCTGACACATCATCGTCCCAGACCTCCTTGCCGATCCCTGACGCCATGACCTTTTTAAAAACCCTCTTCTAGTCATGATCTCCGATGCCAGATCAAGACATAAATTTATTTGGTTTGCTATGCAACTATAAATCACACTTCCAACACTTTTGTAAATATAATGAGTAAAAATTTTGGTCCCTAAGGTTTGGTCACTTTTGTCACTTTAGTCCAGATTTGAAACCTTTTGCATCTGGGTCCCTGTGGTTTCATTTTGTTGCCATTTTGATCCAAAAATGAAATAAGCTCATACTTCTCAAACTAAATCCTGGTGCTTTGTCCTTTTCCTCAGGGGCAAAATGATCATTATGAGTTTTATTATAACACATTATTAATTAAAATAATAAAATTAAATAATCCCTCATAGTAGCAGAGATTATCATCTTCCCCCAAACTCAAACCCTAATCCATCATCTTCTCCAAACCTCATTCTCCAACTATCATCTTCTCCTGCCATCACCAAAATCATTTCCATTCTTGATGCCATACCTATTGTTCGAGAACGCAATGTCGGTAACCAAATTCAACGCAATGATCTCAGACCTATTCCAGCTCGGAAGTGCATACGAATGGGTGGTCACCAAGAGAATCGGGAGGTCATCCGAGTCAAATTTGTAGATGTTTGCGGAACGCGAATCAAAAAGCTTCAACGAAGAGAAGATTCAATGAAGAGAAGATTCAACGATGGTTATCGGATTCTGGGCTTGCGGTTAGGGTTTCAAATTTACAAGCGGGGACAATACCCGACGGCGGCCTCCTCCGTCTGCCTACCGGATCCTCCTTTGGCAGGTCAGAGGCCATGGCGGCGCCTCCTCCTTTATGGATAGCGATTCTTTTTTTTCAAAGCTGATCTCTGACCGATTGATCTCATTTCATCAGTCACAGTGAGAAGATTAATATATTTGTTATAATAAAACTAATAATGACCATTTTGCCCCTGAGGAAAATGACAAAAAAACGAGGATTTAATTTGAGAAATATGAGTTGATTTCATTTTTGGACCAAAATGCAAAATGCAAAAAAAAAAACCACATGGACCAAGATGCAAAAAACTTTATATTTAAACTAAAGTGATAAAAGTGAACAAAACTCATGTACAAAAATTACAGTTTACTCAAATATAATTGAATGGAAACCATCCCAAAATTCAAGAATTTAATTTATTTGCAAAATTTAAAATTGAATTTATTTAATGTATTGTAACTAGTAAATTTACCCGCGCGTTGTAGCGGCGCCAAATCTTAAAGTAACTCGAATTTATACCGTATAATGAAAGCGTATTATATTTGGCATGACTTGTTTGCGAAAGAAACTTACGTTGAAACATGAACCAACTTAAACTTATACCGACACGTACATAAAAATAAACACGTAAGAAAATAATGTTATTTATGTTAAAGTATAATGAAAACGTATTATAACTAAACTGACTCGTTTTTGAAAATAATTTATTTCGAAATAACGGTAGACCAACTAAAAACAAACATAAAAATAAACACGAAAATGGATTATATTTGAACCGACTTATTTCTAAAAAAAAGGTTATAGCAAAACGTAAATCAACTTAATTTATATGGTACTCGGGGCACTCCCCTAAGAGGGGAGTCCCCTCTCTTACGCACGGCCAATCAGGTTATGCCACGTCAACTCCCCTCTTAAACTCCCCTCGCACCCCAATTTGATGGCGGCACTCCCCTCTTAGGGGAATTGTTTTTTTATTCAAAAAAAAAAGAAAAGTTTTGATTGGTTTGAAAAGTGGGTGGCCCCACCATCTCTCTCCCTCCCTCTTCGGTGTCTCCTCCCCGATTCCCCTCCCCGCATCAGTGGCGTCGGTGTTCCCGAGCGGTGACAGGGGTCACCGATTCCCCTCCCCGCGAGTGCCCCGGATACCCTAAGTATGCATGTAAACCTCAATTAGAAAGTTTTAAAAAAATTGAAGAATTACAAGTGCTAATACTGAAATTTGAGTAATAACGATAAAAAGAAAAAAAAGTGAAGTGATAATGATAACAATAATTAAAAAATAATAATAAAGAAAAGACAAAAAAGAAAAAAAAACAAGACACCAAAATCAAAAAATTAAAATAAAATAAAACTACCATCTCACTTGAATTTGTAAGTATATATAATATAATGCATAAAATTTAATTGTATATGTAGTATATTAGCCAAACCCTCACTCACCCCACAAGTGCACCTATCGCACCGACCCCCACCCACATTGTCTCCTGTACTGATGGTCATGACGATGACCAAAATGAGGGGAGGGGGAGATTTTATTAAATTTTTTATGTTTTAACAATCAATTTAATATGGTGTAACGCTATCTATTTAAACTTATGCTTTATAATTTATCAACTAACCAAATGCAACTTGGAATGTTCTCATTTTTTACATTTACATCAGGATGGGTATTATTAAACACAAAAAGAATTGCAGCAATTTGGACATAGTATTAGTCAAAAACTCGTGAGCATTTATATATAGGCTAAAAACTTATTGATGCATAAACATCTATGAGCCTAATAGTGGTCTTAGAGTTTGGTGGGTCATTTGATCTAGCTATTCGTTTATTCACGAATTGGGCTCCTAATTCCTGAAGGCAACATCGGGTTTGCGGACGAGGAAAATTGGGTCAGTTGTTATACGGGTTGAAGATTGGAGCGTCTAAGAATCAATTATCATGATCTTAAATAATTATATTTATATTATTACGTTTCTAAGTTTATCTCTAGAGTATATTATATATATTAACCTTTTATTATTGTTTAGTTAGTCTTTGATTATTATTATAATGAAATTATATAAAGCTTTAAGCTTGATATTTGAAACTTATCGGTTCAAATCGTTTGAATATATTTCTCAATGTTTGAGTCATTTCAATTGATTCCATATTTGCATCAAGTGGTATCATGGTTCTGGTTTGTGAGAAGAAAACGATAACCTTAATCATAGGTTCGTTAGACTAGACAGTGGTCAGGTTATGTTCCTATCACAACATTGCAAGGCTCAAGAAACCAACCTACGGTTTACTTGGATGAGGAGGAGCATCTTAAAGCTAGCAACTTCTGTACAACACCACCATGTTTCGGTGTTTACTTGGATGAATAGGTAAGCAGGGGAAGGTTCATTGGGGAACACTAAAAAAGTGGGGAATAGCGGGGAACCAGCTCAAACGAACTCTGATTGGACTCATTCCAGCGGCGTTGGAACCGGCTCGTTGAACCCTAACTAAGATCTCTTAACCCTAAACCCTAAACCCTAAATCCTAACTCCTAAACTCTAAACCCTAAAGCTAAAAAATAAGGCTAAAATCTAAGCTAAACCGTAAAATCTAAACTATAAACCCTAAAAGCTAAACCCTAAAGGCTAACCTAAAGCTAAACCCTATAGCTAAACCCTAAAGCTAAACCCTAAACTCTAAAGCTAAACTCTAAACCCTAAATCTAAACCCTAAAGCTAAATCCTAAGGCTAAACCCTAAAAACCAAACCCTAATATATTTAGGGTTTAGGGGTTATGATGTAGGGTTTAGGGTTAAGAGATCCTAGTTAGGGTTCGACGAGACGGTTCCAACGCCGCTGGAATGAGTTCAATCGGAGTTCGTTTGAGTCCGTTCCCCACTTTTCTAGTGTTCCCCAATGAACCTCACACTAGGTAAACATAGTAAAGTAACTATAATTACGCTAATGCAGTTTGTTGTAGCGTAATTACAAAATTTACCAAAATTTCATTGTATGCTTTTTGTGTGTGTAGACACACAAAACTGATTGTTGTTTTAACACTCGTGATGCCAAACATCTTATCAAATTGTTTATTTTGTTTTATTTACTTTGTAATTTTAGCCTTTTTGTCTTTTATTTGTTAGATCATATTACTATTTATTATGGACAGGTATATATTTTCCTTTTACTTTTTGACCTATACAGTAATATCCTCTCTTGGTGGATATTGAAATAGGATGAATAGGGTTGATTGAATTAAAAAACCAGTAATGACGTTATAATCGTTTTTTATTGGTGCCTAGTTTCTTCTAGTCGCTTTTATAAAGTGTTGCTAAAAAGATTCTTTTGTTTGTGCGGTTTTTATTATTTCCATCAAGTTTACCTATATACTTTTTCATTATAATTTTCAGTCCATAACCATCCTTTTATTTATTTTGTTATTACAATGAATCTTAAATATTTTTATATTTAATTATTTTTAAAATGTGAATTAAATTTCTAAAAAGTTCATCTAATTTTACTTTATTTGGTTGGAATTCTTATTTCTTTTACACTTTTGCTTAGCAACCGTCTGGGTTACAATTTACTTGCTAGAAAATAAAAGGGTAAATTACACTTTTCGTCCTTTATCTTTTTGTAACGGGTTACAATAGATAGCGTTTAACTTCAGTAATTATAGTCACAATCCTTTATTTGGAAAACACATTACACCTTTCGTCCTTTGACACTGACCAAGTTAAAAATTTCAGTTATGTATATCCACTTAATGGTATTCTGGTCATTTCATTCTTTTATTTAAAATGTTCATTATTAAATAAAACAAAAAATATTACAAATATAAAAACATCATCTTCCCCAACCCCAACCCTAAATGTAATAATAAACATCAGATCCAAATATATCTACCCATCGACCTCTCTCTATTTAAACCTGTCTCCTTATACTCTCCAAAACCTGTGAGCACCATCACCAAAGCCCAGCAAACCAGGCCACTAAAAACCTCAATCGATCTATTCCAGTGACCACAAATCGGTTCAAGCAATGCATACTGCTATGTTGTTTGAACTCTATATCTCTCTTTCTCGGTTAAAAAAATGCATACCTCAATCAATCTCCGTTGCCGGAACTCTCCGCAACTCTCCCTCAAGACCATCAGCACCGTCTTTGTCTCAACCAGTTCTGACCGTCCACAGATCCAGCAGTGAAAGTGTCGCTGATTCATAAATCTAGCAGTGGCGTGAGGAGGTTTTAACGTAGATCCGACGGTTTTAACCGGACGAATGGTGCTTCACCTTTTTCGGTGAGGCGTCAACAGTGGTGACCGAGTAAACTGAGCAAACTCGTTAGGGCAGCTATGGTGGGGCTGTGCTCAAAGAAGTTGGGTGGGAAAGTTGCAATTGAAGAGAAACAAGTGTATTATAGGATGGTGATTGAGGTTTTTAATGTTTCTAGCAAGTTGTTTGGGGGTCAAAGTATGGGTGATAAACAAGTTATCTGGATGAGTCATGGGATGAGGTTGTTAGTGTGCTAGAGGGCATTTGAGGTAGCTGCTAGGAGTGGTCAGGGGTCAATTTGTCGGATGAAGATGGTTGTCGCCGGGGGTTGAAGTTAGAGAGAGAGAGTTGAGAGAAAAGGAAATATTGGATTTGGTGGTGGTCATAGGCGGTTGTGGTGGTTATAGATGGCTAGGTTTATAAGAGGGAAGAATCAGGGGTGACAAGAAAGTATTGCCCTCACATGAAGTGCACATGACAAGACTTAACGTTTTAAATGAACCAGGGTAGTGTTAAAGGTCGAAAGGTGTAATGCATTTTTCAAATAAAGGACTGTGACTGTACGAAGGCGTACCTTCGTACGAAGCCGGGGCTTCGCACAAAACAGTCCAGGTTCTCACCTGTGACTCAAACAAAGACTTCTCTGGCTCTAAGTTTAATCAGTAGCTTAAGGTTGGAGGGATGAACACTCAATTTTCCGAAGAAAGACGCGAAGAACACTCGATTTTGGACAACGGAAGCAACACTTGTGCGAAGCCTCTCTTCGTACGAAGGCACGCCTTTGTACGAAGACACCAGCTTCGTACGAAGCCTCTGTTTCCCACCCGACACTCCGATTTCGACCGTTTCAGCACTTTGGAAGACTTATGCACTTCTGTTCCCGTACGAAGGCTGATCCGGCGCTATTCCATACCGTGTTTACTTGCTAAGCACGCACTATGAGTACACTCGAACCCTTTTTCGCTTAACGCACTTTTGGGTGTTACATACGTTCTCTATCAAAACACAACGCACACAACGCTTAAACTCATTTTAAAACGCTGACCGCTCTTGCATGTTATACGTGACTCGATGAATGCTTGTTTGCTATGTTTACATAGTGATGACTTGCCTTACCACCCTTAGCAACGATAGTATTATAGTTTGGACTTAGCACCTGTGTATTCAAGGGTTGTTAAGGTTTTACTTACTTTACGTGCTCATTTCGGTGAACACGTATCACACATACTCTACATCGCAGTCATGTTGGTTAGCTTGTATCATTGTCGATAGCTTACTTGATTCACATCTCTATGTGTTACATGTTGGTTATGCGTAAACGCTTTATTACTATACATATACAAACTTGTGTACTTACCTTTACATTATTGTATTGACTTTATTTTAACGTATGTAACAGGTTGATGGATTACTGCTGGAATTAGTTTAGGAAGTCTAGAAACCCGCCTAAACTAAGTTGCAAGTTTTGAATGTTATGTTTTTTTGTTTGAGAAACTACCGAATTCCGTTATTACTTTTGTTGAAATATTTGTTTGATAGTATGGGATATTGAACCTTTTAAATATTGTCACTAAATTAGTCGTTATGGATTCTCTCGAGCAACTGATTCGCATCATGCCACATCCCGATAATTCCGCCGTCAGTTGGGATGTGACAACCACCTACCCCACACAATCTAAAACGTCCAACAAACACCAGTACTGCCGCTACCGGCATACCACACCACCGTCCCCATAACATAACATCACCATCTCCCTCACATTTCTAGGTGTGTGTGGGCTTGTTCACGAAGAAATGGTGTTTTTGTGCAAATATGAAGTGAGTACAGATCCCAAATCATAGTCACAATCACTTATCACGTTTTTGTGAAGATCTGAAACAAATCGATTTGTGTGTCATGCAAACAGTCGTTGAGCATGGATGAAATCGGATAAATCTTTTAGTACCACCGGCTTCACCCATTTTTCTTCTCGGTTTAGATTCAGAAAGTAAAGAAATAAAATGTGAGCTTTAAAGGGTTTTTTGGTTTTTCGTATTTAATTCTTTATAAAACCAAGTTATATATGATCAATGATAAAACTACCCTCATTTGACTGAAAACTTTAACCAAGTTAATGTCAAAGAACAGACGATACAAGATTTTAAAATGTAAAGGTTGATACTTGTCAATTTAAAACGTAAATGACGTCTACAGAAATTTGGTATAAACACAAAGAATGAAAAGTGTAACTTACCTTATAAATAACTATTTAGTGTGAACACAATAGTATCCACAATGTATAAAAAAATCCAGACTTTTATAAACCGTTATCTCAGCGTCATATCAGATTTCCGATTTCCATAAAAAAAACACCCACTTTTTCCAAAAATGTACAAACTCTACATCATCACATACTTTTACTATAATTTATATATCTCAACAAACCTTAAAATTACATAAATTCTACAAAAACGATAAAAAAAATATTAAATGAATAAATAGGATAACAAGAGGCTCAAATTTTTGGTCGGATTATGATGCTCGATTTGCCATGGTTGCATTCACGGTTGCAAATGATAGTTGCAACCCAGATTGTCCTGCAAGATACAGATCGGGTCTACACCATCCGATTAGTTTCAAAGTCATCACACAAATCTGGACCGGTTTGTTAAAAGTCATCACAACCTCGAACCAAGAACAAGAACCCATTTGAAAAGTCTCCAAAACAAGTCCGGATCTAGTTATCATCAACAGACAACAGATCATCAAAGATAAGTCCGAAAAGATCCAAACAAGAGCATCCACAAATGTACTCAAAATAAACAGATCAGAAGCTTCAACCAACAATCGGGAGCTTCATATTTGATCGGAAGCTTGATCGGGAGCCATCGTCGCAACGATCAGAACCGCATGATCCGAAGACCGACAACAGATCTAAACATCGTAAAATCCTAGCCATTTGGGTAGAAGAATATATAGTCGTTGGAGTGAAGGGGCCCACCACCGCGTCTAGAATCAAGTATGGAATTCCGAACTTCTCAAACGGACTTTAAGGGTGAACGGGGCGCCCTCGGGGAGGGGGGCGGTGAGTGTGAACCTCGCTCGGGAACACCGCCGCCATCCCCTCGGTGACCCAAATCGGGCTGTGGGGGGCGGGTTGTGTTCACCGATTGAGATTTGTAATTTTTGACCGTTTTTTTATATTAAAACGGCTATATAGCCGTTATATATTAAAAAAAATCTCCTAAACCCTATAAATACTAACCCACTTCAATCTTTTTATTTTTCAAACCCAAACCCTTCAACTCATGTAGTGGGAACTCCCACTACATTACTCTCCTAAACCCTTCAACTCATCTAATTTTTTACCCAATCTTTAAAAAAATGGATTCCGAGTTCCCGTTTTTTTCTCTCCTGCCTGACTTTCCCGACGATGAAGATTCATTGTCAAGCGATAGTAGTTTAATTTTCTTCCAAAATCTCATCCAACAAGCGGAGCTACTAGACACGGCATCGACTAGTAAAAAAAAGTTGTCCGTCGAGATTGTGTGGGAGGCCACGAAACACTCATGGCCGATTATTTTGTCGATAATCCAAAATTTAATGCCGATATTTTTCGTCAGAGGTTTCGTATGTCTAAGTCTTTGTTCCTAAAAATTGTTAGTGACGTGGAAGCGAATAACGAGTGGTTTCAAGAGGGCTTGGACGGGAGAATGAAGAAAAGTTTCACGCCGTTGCAAAAGGTTACTTCTGCGATTAAACAACTTGCAACCGGTAACCCACCAGACGAAAACGACGAGTATTTAAATATGGCTGAAAGGACCTCTCGTGAGTGCCTTGATTATTTCTGCGAGACGGTCTGTAGAATATATGAGAGGCGATCATCAATACCCGACAGTTATGTTAGAGGCGGTGGCGTCTCAAGATTTGTGGGTTTGGCATGCTTTTTGTGGCCCGACGGGTTCACAAAACGACATCAACGTGCTCCAACAATCTTCGTTATTTCTTACTCAACGAAACGGAACGGCGCCAAATTGTCCATTTCAGGTGAACGACCACTTATACAAACGCAGGTATTATCTTACTGATGGGATCTACCCTAGCTGGTCCGTGTTTGTGAAGTCTTTTCCATATCCTCACATCCCGAATGAAAAAAAGGTTCAAGAGGCAACACGAGGTCGCAAGAAAAGATGTGGAACGGGTGTTTGGTGTGTTAAAGGCGAAGTGGGGAATACTAAATCGTCCAATGCGTTCCAAAACGGTGAAAAAGATAAGGTCCATCGTGTATACGTGCATTATTTTACATAACATGATTATAAAAGACGACGGAATGGCGATAGCACCGGTACACATTCGAGATCCTCCAGTCGAACCCGTCTTCGATGATACTGCTTTTAGCGAGCTCATTGATGAAGAAACGCATTGGAGACTAAAACACGATCTCGTTGAGCATCTCGGACGTTTAGATCTACCTCACCTTGAAGCGAATTCCGACGACGAGTAGTTTGTTTTTTTATTTTTCTAGTTTGAATGTAATTTTTATTTTTAATTTAATGAAATGTCTTTTCTTAAATTTTATTTAATTTTTATTAATATTTGTTTAATTTATAATACATGCATAATTACAACAAATAAAAAAAACAAAAAAAAGCAAGTCCCCCAAGAGAGGAGTGCCGCCATCAAATTAAGGGTGTGAGGGGAGTTAAGTGGGGAGTTGCCGTGGCGCGTGCTGATTGGCTGTGAGTAAGAGAGGTCACTCCTCACTTAAAGGAGTGCCCCTTACACCCTAATGCCGGAGGACACCAACAACGTGGGAAAAGCAGAAAACGATATCAGAAAATGATGACTAGATCAGGACTATGATTTTTGAGCACATTGTGGGTGCTATAACGTTATGAAACACTTTTGCAACATTTTGATTAATTGTTTTTAGTGAACAAAAACAATTATTAATTTATAGCTAAATAACTAAGAAATCTTAGTGAATCATATTAAATTAATTTATATAATTAATTCACAAGTTCAAATATATATCTTTTAGAATTAAAACTTCATATTGTTTTTCAATAATCGATACGAAACCATTTTGTATTTAAATTTTAAAGAGTGGAAAGATACATTTTGCTCTTTTTCACTTATTTTTTGAAGAAAATAAAATGATTACTAATTAAACATTAAACGGTAAAAGTAGCTATATTTTATTTCATTAAACATATATGAAATACAAAATTAAAGTTAATAATTCGGCGTGATAGGGTAATTTAAACAAAAAGATAGTTGATTGATTAAAAATAGCATTATTCCAACGCTCACATGTGAAATTGGCAAATGATGGTCACATGTAAAGGTAAAGGGGAAAATCACTTGATTTTTACCTGGATTTTTTACTTTTTACCGTTAATAATTTTTTACACTAGCTATTATTACTTTTTAAATTTAAATTGCAGCGTAAAATATTTTTAATATTTTAATTTTAGGTATACTATTGTTTTATTTATATAAAAAACAATCATGCTTGAACTAGGGTGCGTATAAGAGTGCGTTCAAAAGAATTAAAATATGCGTCAGAACTTTAAAACAATGGTTTAGGATTTTACAATGGTGCATCATGATTTTTGGCTAGTTTTTTTTAAACACGGATATTTTTAACTTTTAACTCCTTGGGACACATGACACATCTCAAAGGATTCTCACGTTTTTAAACATATCTCACGCTTAGCCCTTGTGTAATGGAGCGGTATATCACGCACGCATGGCCTATGGCGCCTCATAGCGTCGCCAAACACCAATACAAGTGGCGCTATGGCCTATGGGGGTTAAAATCCTTCTTCCCATTATGTGCTTCGCGGCGTTTCAAAGAGGGTTTTAAAAAATTTGACCGTTGCAAACGGTCATATATTTAAAAAAAAAAAACTTTAATTCAATTAAAATACCATCTCTTCTATAAATAAACCCTCATCTCCCCTATTTTTATAAAATCTAATACACTCAACACACTCTCAAACCCTCTTTATCTCTACCTTTTTTTTTTATAAAAATCTAGAATTTTTATATAATGCAACCCTTCAACCGCGGTTTTATTCCTCCGCATTCGAGTGCGGACACGAACCAAGGTCTGAGTCATCGTCGATGGGATCCGAAATGACTAATGCATTTTCGGAGATAAACCGACGCCTTCAAGACATACACGAACTAGGGACTAAACATATGGAAGAGAACCAGGAAATGACCGAGATTATGTGAGATAGACAATGGACTCATGACTTTGAATTCTACTCGAAACCGCACGACCACCTAACCGGAAAAGCGTTGAAGATGGCGTTGGCACAAAAAGAGCGAATTGAAAAAAAATATAACCTTTGAGTTTTTTATTTTATTTTAATGTAATGTTTTTTTTATTTTATTGTAATGTTTTTTAATTTTATTTTAGTGTAATGTATTTTAATTTAATAAAATGGTTTTTAATTTTATAAAGTTAGAAATTAATTATAAAAAATTTGAAAATTAATAATTGAGTAATGATGGGTATGAGCTTTATGACTACACGCTCTAATGATATAACGCCCCATAAAACCCCTCTATGACGTGACGTGCCACTTGTCGCATAACGCCCCCAAATGGGCTTTATGACTACACATGTCCTTAGACCTGCGCTATACTCTTCGAAGAGGAGAATTAAGTACAACTAATAGCCTTATACACATAGATACACACAAGCACACCTCCATGAAACACACCACACACCATAGGCATAATCACATATACATACAAATATACAATGAGGATATCTATTACCATTATTTATGTTCATATTTAACAATATAATTTTTATTCGAAGTGAATAAACCAAAGTGCCCCTCTAGTCAAAATCGTACTATTTAACATGATTATTATTGTACAATTAATTGTCTCATGATGTGTTGATATGTTGAATAGATAATAATTATTGGTACAAAAAGTTATGATAGTACGATTGTAATCGGTGCATTAAATACAGAAATAATGCATCATCAGGTGGAACTCCTTTTTGGTGTCAAGGTAATTGCGATGAATAGTCATCGACTTCGGGGAAGGCTAGAAGAATGAGGCTCATTGTGGGACAGACAATGCATTACAAACGTATGATCATTACGCTTTAACGGGGTTATTTTATTCCACTTCTTAGAAAAAAAAAGAACTTAAATTAAAATACTTAATAGCATGACGATAAATTTATACAAAACTTATACCCCGACCACACGCATTGGAACCATAGACAATCAAGTGAAATCCAATCCACGAAATAATTTGATCTATGGACAACATCATTGTGGCAAAAGTCGTAATGCTAGAGGAATCATTACCGTAGGGCATAGAGGGGGAGGTCATAAGCGTCTATATCGTAAAATAGATTTTCGACGGAATAAAAAGACATATATGGTAGAATCGTAACCATAGAATGCGACCTGAATCGAAATGCATACATTTGTCTCGTACACTATAGGGATGGTGAGAAGAGATAAATTTTAGATCCCGGGAGGTTATAATTGGATATACCATTGTTTCTGGCACATAAGTTCCTATAAAAATGAGAAATCACTTACCTTTGAGTGCGGTTTGAACTATTGATTTAAGATTTGCTTTAGCAATCTTAAAATTAGAAGAAAATATAAAAAAATGTATTTTTTATAGTTATCTTTCTCTTGCAATTGTGAATTGTGATGCATGATAAAATCAAGAGGTAAATGAGAAGATAAAATTTATGTATTTGTGTCATCATCTTCTTATTAAGTGGATGAATTAGACATAAAAAAAAAAGATTATGTCCCTCGTATGAATTATTATAACCCTTATGAACTAAATATTGTTCATTTTCTACTCAAAGTATACATTCTTTATACTTTTATACAAGAGCATAAAAGTATAAAGAATTGATGCAACCATAGAATTTTTTTTGGTTAAAAGTTATAACCTTTATATTAAAGAAATATTAAATATCTGATGTATTATATAAAAAAATTAGGTTATGTGTTAATTTGAAGAGTAACCCTAAAATTTATATAACTTTGAACACCAATTTTATTTGTTGTCTCGGGGAATTTTAAAAGGTACTAACAAGGAAATAAATATTTTAAACGTGGAAGCTCTCCAAAAAGTTCCCGGAAAAAGATTTTGCGGGATAACATTGGGATAGTCTTGGGCCAGTTCTCGGGGTGGTGGGTTATTTTGGGAGATTTTAATGTGGTCATCCAGATGAAAGGAGGAATTCTAAGTTCAATAATGTGTGTGCTTCGAATATTAATGACTTCATTGAGGATAACGGGTTCAGGGAGTATAGCATGAAAGGTCGATAATTCACTTGTCACGTGGACAATGGTAATAAACTCAGTAAAATTGATCGTTTTTTGGTATGTCAGTTTTTTTTAACGAGTGGCCTGAGGCGTGCCTTAGGGCTTTGCCAAATCTCCACAGTGACCATTGCCCCCTCATCCTTGCAACGATTCAAATTTTTTTTGGGAGCAAAACCGTTCCATTTTTTTAATTCTTGGTTGGATAGGGGGGATTTTGAGGGGATGGTGGTGAAAGCGTTAAAAAACTTTGTTGGGTTTGGGGAGGCTTACAAGGTTTTGATGAAAAAGTTCAAAATTATTCGGGATAACATTAAAAAAATGAAAAAAAAAAAGAGGTTTTGTCAAAGGAAGGGGAGACAAAAGCGATTTTAAGAGAAGACCTTGAAAATTTGGGCGAGCTGGCAGAGCCAAAAGACCTCTCGAAAGAGGAAATGTGGTCAAAAATTGAATGTATGAAAGTATTAAGAGAGTTGGAAAGCTTTAAAGCGAAAGATATTAAACAAAAGGCTAAGGTAAGACGGGCAATAGAAGGGGATGAAAAACGACATTTTTTCATGGGTATGTGAACAGTAGGAAGGCTAGCAACAATATCCCTGGTCTTCTTGTTGATGGAGAGTGGATCACGAAGCCAACTCTGGTAAAAAAAAAGGTTATGCGATTTTTCAAAAATGCTTTTGAAGAGAAGGTTAGGTCAAGACCGAAGTTAATCTGTCACAACATAAAAAGATTATCAAATCTGGACGCCCAATCGCTTATAGTTCCCTTCAGCGATGATGAAATAAAAAATGAGACGTTTGATTGTGGGTCAAACAAGGTGCTGGGACCAGACGGTTTCAACTTCAGATTCATCAAAAGATTTTGGAACATGTTCGAACAAGACTTCAGGAATATCCTCTCTTCTTTCAACAACAACGAATAATTAATCCAATGGGTGCAGTTCTTCTTTTATTGCTCTCATTCCAAAGACCAAGGATCCCGTGGAGGTGAAGGATTATAGGCCTATTAACCTCATTGGGGTAATTAGCAAGGCTATTTCAAAGATCATGGAAAATCATCTCAAAATGTAATTGGCTCAGTTATCTTGGAAAATCAGATGGCTTTTCTTAAAGGAAAGTACATTCTCGACAGCCCTCTCATGCTTAATGAAATTCTCTTGTGGCTTAAAAAGTTAAAAGAAATGTTTTTTTTTTAAATCGATTTTGAAAAAGCTTATGATAATGTTAATTGGATGTTCCTAATCGAAACTATGATGCAAATGGGTTTTCCTCCGCTTTAGTGTAATTGGGTATATAGGGTTTTGGCTTCGGCCAGGTCTTTTGTTTTGGTAAATGGGTCTCCTACTTTTGAGTTTAAATGTTCTAAATTGATAAGGCAAGGTGATCCACTATGGCCTTTTCTATTTTTAATAGTTATGGAGGCCTTATCATGTATGTTTTCGAAAGCGGGGAAGAGGGGGCTTTCAAAGGGATCAAAACACCTAATGATGGTCAAGTAATCGCTCACTTGCTATATCCTGATGATGCCCTCTTAATTGGTGAGTGGTCGAGAGATAACATTGTTAACGCGTCCAGAATTCTAAGATTCTTTTATGCGTGTTCGGGATTTAAAATTAGTTTATTCAAATCTAATCTGTATGGAAATCGGGATGGGTGCTAAGGAGACAACTTCTATGGCAGAAGTGTTAGGTTGCAATAGAGAAGATAACCTTTTAACATACCTGGGGATTAAGGTGGCCGCTAATATGAATAGAAGTAATCATTGGAAGCCAACCATGGAATTTTTTTTTGGGGGAGACTTACTTTGATTAGGGCGATTTTGGAAAGTCTCCCGATTTATTATTTTTCTTTATACAAAGTTTCATTTGGAATTTTAAATCAGCTAGAAGCAAAAATGAGAAAATTTTTGTTGGGTATAAATTGCCTTAAAATGTGAATGAAGCGTTGCTTGCTAAGAGGGTTTGAAGGTTCAGGGAGGAAAATCAAAGTTTTGTGGAGGATAGTGGTGGAGGCATGTCACTTCAAAAGAAGTGGATGGAGCTTTTTGCCATATAATGAAGCTATTGTTGGATGCTAGAGTAACATAGTTAAATAAAATTGGAGATGAAAATGAAAATTAAAGGGAAATGCCTTCTAAGTTTTATATTTGGAAAGGCTGGGATGGGAGGGACATTAGATTCTGGATTGACACTTGGTTTGGAGATTATCCGCTAAAAGACAGATGGCCCTGTCTTTTTAACTTGGAGGTAGATAAGTCTTGTAAAGTGGAAGAAAGGACTCATAGAGATCAGAATATGTTTGGAGGAGTTTGGCAATGGCACAGGGATCCTGAGACGGAGTTAGAATGGACAGAATGGTAGGAGTGCTAGGACTCTATAGCGGAGGTGTGGCTGTCAACAGACAAGGATGTTTGGAAATGGATAGGTGACGACATGGAAAGTTTTCTGTAAAGTCGACAAAAAACCTGATGGAAGAAGATATGGGAGGTGGTACCGGAGTAGAGTTTAAATGGTGCAATTTGGTGCCTTTAAAGTGCAATATTATGGTTTGGACGGCTAATCTCGATAGATTAGCCACCCGTGTGAATTTGAGAAGAAGAAACATTAACATTTCATTGGTTCTATGTATGATGTGTGGAGAGATAGAGGAAACTTCGGAACATTTGTTCACGACTTGCATATTTTCTAACCGTGTTTGGTTGGGTTTGAGCTCTTGGTGTAATATTCCTCTTATGTTCGTTTTTGCGGTTAAAGATCTTATGGAAATGCATGGGTTCTTGCAAATGGGAAAGAAAGCAAAGAAAATTATTGATGGTATTATTTTAACCACATTATGGAATATTTGGAAAGGGAGATTTTCAACAATAAAAAATGTAGCCTGCAAAATGTGTTAGGAAAAGTTTAGTCTAGAGGCTTTGTTTGACTTAGAAATAGGTCCGTTTTTTTAAAACATTAGATGGGAGGATTGGTGTAAACCGCCTTTGTACATGTTTTAATTTTGGCCTCTTGCCCGTTAGGGTCGGGAGTGTGTATATTGTTTGGCTTCTTACCCGTTTGGGTCGGGAGTGTGTATATTGTTTGGCTTCTTACCCGTTTGGGTTGGGGGTTTGTTTTAATGAAGTATACTTAAAAAGAAAAAAGATAAATGCAACATCACACTACATATCATCATGAGAATGAATCCACAAAGGACGTGACAACGTTTTGATAGGTATCTTTGTGGATGCTCTTAACGGGCATTTATTTTTCATTCGCTTTCCGACGAAATGTAATGATCTGAAACCTAAAATACTATTCTAAACATTAAATGGCATCCTCCAAAATCCAAATCATTAATATTAATATTATTTAAACAAACTAACATAAGGGTGGGGCCGGGGGTATGGTTAATCACTCTAGGGTGACTGAGTGATTCTCTACCCAATAATATTATGTCATGTCAACTCCCCATTTCACTCTCCATTTTGCACTCAATCACTAGGTATGGTTAATCACTCTAGGGTGTTTGAGTTATATATTTTTTGATTGGTTCTTCTCTCCTTCATCACTCTTCTCCATCATTCGGTGACTTCACCAATTTTGCTCACCGAAACCAATCATCACCGCGGTATGGTCACCGCTCGGTGACACCAACTCACCGCATCACTCACCGAAGATTATACCCCCCACCCTAAATATTTATATGAAACAGTAAATTATAATTTTCCTCACTTTGGTTGGTTTAGTAATAACGCTATTAATCCAATCGTTTATTTATTACACTCAAATTCCAATAGTTTCAGGGTTTGTTTCAGTTCAGTCAACACCACTAACATCATTAGCATAGTTCTGTTAAATTAATGTGAAATGATGGCAGCGGTCGTATGGCGGCTGAACGAAATTCTGGCGACTCAAAACAGCAGCACCGAGTCACAACAGCGGAGTGGTTGCAGTTCATATCTAGCATGAGGATTAGTTGATTCGAGTGATTTTACATGTGGATTTTGATCTGATTGGTGCGGTATTGCCTAGCGTTGATGTGATGTAGATCACTTGCAATGGTTGACTGACTATCCATCATTAACCTGCAATAATTTATCTCATATTGCATCAACTCCAAACAACTTGCCTCACTCGCAAGATTCTCAAGAGAAATAAAAAGAATCTTATGCTCGAGGGGCCTATGAAACCAAGAATATGTGTGAAATGGGAAGTAAGGTTAGAAGTTACAGGACTTTTAAAAGGGTTCAACCATTGTGCTAAAAGTATCCAACAAAAAGATCAAAGCCATTTTGGTATTTAGTTCTAAAAACTATTCGGTTCATTTATCTTCAAATCTATAATTTAAGGTCCTAAAATGCTAACTCACTTGTATAAACACAAAAGCACTTCGACAGCAGTGGCGGACCCAGAAATTATTTGCTGGGGGTGCGGATGAGGTGTTCAACCATATTTTCAAGGGGTGCGGTCGGGTTTTTTACCTAAAATATACACTAATTTTTTTTTTTTTCAAGGGGTGCGGCCGCCCACCCTGACCATTATGTAGGTCCGCCCCTGTTCGACAGTTAACAGTCATTGCCTGCTCTTTGTACACATGCTACCAACTTGGAATTACTTTTCAAACTATGCCTGAATTTGACCATCTGCTAGGAAAGGGTAATATCTATTTTTCCTCGTTTTCTTGAAGTACTTAGGCAAGGGTAACATTTATTTTTCCTCGTTTTCTTGAATTACTTTTCAACAAACAACCTAATTTCAATATATCATCACAAACGAGCCCTAATCTTAAACATATAAACCCTATCAAATAAACATCTATTACTGTCCCAAAAAAAGCCGTACAAAATCAGATTCATACAGGTGATGAAAATTCATACCTGTGTTTGGATGAACAAAATAAGCAAATTCTTACAAGTCGCCCAACCTAAAATCCATCAAATCTCCCTGTATCAATAATAATAATCAACCGACTGATTAAATAATAATAATCGAACTGAATGAATGTGTAAATTTCCAGAAATCTCACCGTAACCGGATGCAAATCCTTATCCTGTAATCGAATTTAGTGATGGCAATTCTTGTATACAGTAACAAATCCACAAAATGGTGAGAAAATTAGTAGACCCGGCACGAAATAGAGGTTGATCTAATTTCGGAGATAGTGTAATAGAGGTTGTAGCTTGGTTTAAAAAAGTGGGAAGCGCACAAAAGCGATGAGGTCTAAAACCGATTTTTAAAAAGCGAAGCGCAAAAGCGGTGAGCTTTTCGTACGCAAAGCGCAAAGTGATTATATAATTTATTTTATATATCCCATAAGTGTTTAGCATCCAATACCTATGATTTAGCTATAATTAAGCTTTATATATGTTTTAAAATGAAAAAAACATAAATGTACAGCATAAAAAGCCTGTTGTACAACACTCAGAAGCATAGAAACACCCCATGTACAAAAAGCGTGCGCCTCAGCTGCGCCTTAGGTCGATTTTCACCCAAAAAAGCGTGCCTCAGCTGCGCTTCTTGTACATCGTGCGCCTTATGTCACACAAGGCGATGGGGTTTGCGCCTAGATGCGCTTTGCGCTTACGCGCGCTTAAGGCGCGCTTTTTTAAACCAAGGGTTGTAGGATGGTGGTGATTTGGGCGTCGGAGATGAGAAAAAAGAAGAATCTCTGTGTGATGTGTTGGTTTTGGGTCACCCAGCCGTCAATGTTATCTATTATATTTAAACTTACCCATCCTGACCCAAAGTTGAATGTGTGGGTTGATTTTGCCAGGTCTAATTTTGGGTCATAGCATAATCATCAGTGGGATTTCATACTATAGCCCTTTTTACATTTCATAATCATAAAAAAGTCACATACAGAAACATCATATTAAAAAAATGTGTATGTGGAGATTTCAAGGTATCGGTAAACATCGTACCAATACGTACATAAGCGGGGATGGTAAGGTGCCACATATCTTCTAGCAATGGTATGCCCTTTGGCGTCCACACTCCCGCCTTTCTGAAGGTTGATTCCCAGTTACGCCTATACCCGTTTCTTGAATCTATAACCAACTGGACCATCAACAACCCACATATATAAATATTCACTAACAAAAACTAAATGAAACATAATATGCTAACAGGATAATTATAGCATGAAAACATATTGATTTTCCCAATTTGATCGAAACTAAATGAAACATGTTACCCTAAATAATCTTGTATCATAACTATGTAAGGCACAAACTTAAGTCAAAAGGTGAGATATATCATATATTTCAGGAAGGATGAAATGAAAAAAAAATATACATGAAACAGAAATACCTTGTTAGCATGGTGGCAGGCTTTCAACATGAGCGGAAAATCTCCGCGTTTCTTTTGTATTCTTGGGAGAGATATTTCCTCTTTCAACGAACCTTAACATAAGTTCATCTGCCTCATGTGATAATCCATGAGCAACCAAACTTTTACTGACATTCTCACATAATTTCAAGTCAGGAACAAGATTCCGACAAAACATTCGATTAGCCACTTTATACGAAGATAATGGATCACCCTTCCTTAAATAACTTTCAATAAGCATATGACAGCTATTCGCATCGGTTCTTGAAGCTGTCCTAAGAACTTTACCCAAAAGTTTATACGCCTCGTTAAGGTTCCCAAAACAACAGAGCTTTTCAATAACTTGATTGTAAGCAGTCTTGCATGGTTTCCTTGAAAGCATCTTTTCTAGTAACGACAACAGCTCGTTGACTCTATTATGTTGACAGAATCGGTTTATGACAACCCTGTATGTAACATCAGTCGGGATTAAACTCTTGTGAAGCATTTTGTCAATCATTTCAACGGCTTTTTCTATGTCACCTTTTTTCCCTAAGGTGTCAATTATTGCGGTGTATGTCACCGCATCGGGTTTTATGTTATTTAAGTACATGTCATCAAAAACTGAAAACGCAGAGTCTAAATCTTCCTTTTGGCAAAAACCATGTATGACGGTTGTGAAATTAACCGCATTAACATCACATCCATTGTTAAGACATTCCTCCATTAACATCTTGGCATCATCCGGTCTTCGTTCTTGACATAAAGATTGGATTAAAAGATTAATTTCAGCCGGTGTTGGTGAAAACCCTTTTCCGATCATTTCACTAATAATCTCACAGGCCTCAGCTAGCTTCCCTTCCCTTCTAAACCCGTGCATCAAAACGCTATACGTTATCGAATTTGGGACCCACCATTCTTCCTCACTCATGTTCAACATCTCTCTAGCTTCTAATGATCTACCATTGATGCATAACCCATTCAACAAAGCGGTATACGAAACAGTGTTTGGCTTGCAACCAAGCTTCCTCATTTGCTGTAGCAACTCTTTACCTTCATCTACTTTCCCGACACTACAAAGACCATTTATAACATCTGTATACGTGACTACATCAGGCATACAACCCTTATCGCACATCTTGTCAACAAGTTCTTTAGCCTTATCTATATCTCCTTTTTGACAAAACGAATGAATAACCGCACTATACTCAACCTTATCAACCGAAAAGCCTCTTTCTTCCGCTTCTTTAACAAAACCAATAGCCTCAAATCCATAACCATGTTTCGACAACATATGAATAAGCATATTATACGTAACCTGATCCGGAACCAACTCACTCTCATTCAACATTTTATCCATCAAAACGCGAATTTCTTCAATTCTATTCTCCTTACAATAAAACCCCATCAAAGTATGGTAACTAACCTTATCGGGACCGCAACCTTTCAACCGCATACTATCCATCAAACCAACCGCGTCGCGTATCCGCCCTGCATCACAATACCCTTTAATCAAACAATTATACGTCACAACATCCGGCAAAACGCCTACCAACTCCATCCTATCCAACATCTTAACCGCCATTTCCAATTTAAAAGCTTTAACCATAACCTCCAGCGCAACATTATACACAAACAAATTAGGCGTAACGTTAGCTCTCTCCATCACGGAGAAAACCTGCAACGCTTTCCACCATTTACCAGCACGACTATACGATATCATCAAATAACCATACGCTTTCGAATCAACATTGATTCGTCTACGTGTCATTAACCGAATGACACGTTTAGCACCTTGATACAGGCTAGTCTTACTCAGGATTTCCAGCATTGTGCTGTACACAACCGGATGGTGCTGGTACCGCCACAACCGATCGGTCCAGTAGAACAATTGCAGTGCGGTTCTTGCATCGGATTGGTTTTGTAAGACAGTGCAGAGTTGTGAGGGTTTTAGGGTTCGGATTAATTGGCGTAATTCGTGTTCGAGAGTTGGAGTCCAGTTTGAGGTAAATTGGATTAATCTGCAAACTTCTTTGACTAATGGATGCCTGATTTCGTCTTCTGAGGTGACGATTTGGTTGAAATGAAGTGAATGTTGGTGTTTAGGGTTTTGTGAAGTGAATGCGTGAAGGAGTTGTGTTCGTGATGGTTGTTTGTGAAAGGGGCTTCTGAAAATGAGTAGCATAGTGAATTAAATTTCATAGAAATCAAGTTTGAGAACGATAATAATAATAAAAGGGCTGTAGTGATCAGCGACGGTCCGATCACTTGCAATCTCCGGTGGGATTCTGATGTTGTTACTGGTTGGTTACTCTATATGAATGAGGGAGCCTTGTGGATTGGGCCGAATATTATCTACAAGACTAAGCCCAATGGGCCTAACCTCCTAGAATGAAGCAAGGTGGCCCATTTTTGATTTACGCAATTTGGTTTTGACGGTTTGGATTTTAGAACCGGCCATGTAAACTGAACTGCTTGTTTAGTTATTTATTTGGAATGTGCAGTTATTGTATTCGGTGGCAGAGCTTGAACGAAAAATCAGCGGGGATCGAACTCTTAAAAATCCAATATTTTACACTACAAAAAGAAAATAATGGATTTTTTGGTAAAATTAACACTATACGAGCGAAAAATCAGGAGGGACCAGGGTACCCGGACCACCAAGAAGTTACGCCCCTGATTGTATTAAATTTCCAAACTTTATTATATAAACTGTAGAAAGTGAGTCGCAATTTTATTAATAAAACTAATAAAAAAAATAAAGATACTCTCTTTAAACATTTGGGAAATTGTACTACATGAACCGTATACAAATTCAATATACAAATTCAAACGAAATTAAATATGAACTACAACATATTTAATAAAACAATCGATTCAAACCAATATCTTCAAAAGATAAAGTCTTCAACTTGATCTTTAATCGCGTCTACTTGTATGGTTCGTTGTGTTTTCAGTCTGTTGTGTAGGCTTTAACGAGGTCTTGAACCACGTCTTCTTGTACAATAATTTCCTACAAAAAATAACAAACAAATGTTGACGGTTGTGGCTGAGGCACGTGTTCAACACGTTTCCCTTAAAACAGATTTCGCGCCTCTACTAAAGATGGCGCGTCTGTCTCCCAGGGTACAACAGCCGAAGCAGTTTGTACTGCCGGAGAAGGCCACGCGCCCGAGGTTACACCGGATAAAAACATAGTGTTAGACCTTTTGGAAATTAAGAATAGAATTGTAGTTGAATCATGTAGAGAAACTTATCTCTATATGTTCCCAACATATGGGTCATCAAGTACTTCTTCTTCAAGGACTCTTCATGCATAACTTTATGTCACCTACTTGTAGTTTTATATATGAAAAACCATCAAGTTAGGCACATAGCCTACTTTTAATACAAAAGACATGGGGTAGAGAAAAGTCTCACTTAATTAGAGATTTATTAGAGACATAAACTCTAATAAAAAACTAATAAATTGACATAAAAACTCTACTTAAGAGTTTATGTTCCATATGAAGAGTCTAGTACTTGATTAGAGATTTATTAGAGACATGAACTCTAATAAAAACTAATAAATTGACATAAAAACTCTACTTAAGAGTTTATGTTTCATATGAATAGTCTAGTAAATAATTATAATTTCAATAAATTATAATCTCACTAAATTAATATCCATTCATAATATCTAAATTTCCAACAATCCCCCACATGAATGGAGATTGATCAAAACACACAAAGTTTCCAATGGAACCTCGACAGTTGAGTATTGTCGGATAAGTGGGTGTCCCTTTGAACTTTCCGCTGTGAAGCATACTTAGCCTCCTAGCGGTTTGTAAACACGATGTCCTTGAACAAACCCCCATTTGTGTAGATGACAATACACTTCACACAATACTCTCCTTAGCCTGATCATCCCCTCATAGTCGTGTCCAATAATGGTCCTGGAACACTTTCCTGGTTCTGCGAGAGCTTTAGGAATTGTGCCCCAATTCCATTCGAAGCTACCCCACTTCTCTCTAACATAGGTGATTCTTCTTAAATCATTAAAAGCAACGTGGTTATCATGATTACGCAAAATCATTTACCACATAATATGCTTAGCCTCACAATTTGTCACTAAATTTCATAGGAATGAACTAGGAGATATTTAAACACCCTTTTATCGTTTAGGGAGTATATATAACCATATATACTAGCTTATGCATATCAGCTATGCCCCCATAGTGACCACCCTTAGGCATATGAATTCGTTGTCCTATTGAACTTAGATCTTGGGATCTCCAGCCAACTAAGGTAGGTTTCCTTCACACACCCTTTTTTCCATGGGCTTTAGTCTCATTCCACAACTTGATCTCTAATAAACCCTTAGGTTGTTGGATCCATAACATTATCTTTGTCTTTGACAAGTCACTAAAGATAACTTTGCAGTTGAGATCAATTGTCATGATGTGTTCGTAACTAGAAAGTTAACATTGCCTATTGTCAATTTCTAAGACTATAACCTCAGTGGCCACCTGAATCTGGTTATAATATTTGTTTTAGAATGATACATTTATCATTTAAGGCAAACACATCTCCATTATGCATTACGACATTTGTGTCCTCCACTTAGTTGTCTATTTGCAATGTTAGATTGGATTACAAAATCCTTATTGCCAAAAACAAATGCAAGACACCCCCACATTGAAGTGTTATTGGATAACATCTAGATGGGTTAATGAGAACCATTTCTACATACCCTTATAGGGTTGTTTCATAAATGGATCCTCCCCCACATTTCTTGCCATTTGATCAACATTTCCGTAACACCACTTATTGCGACATTTATACACATATGATTGAACAAGATCAAACTCATTTTATCAGTGAATTCAACTCATATTGCATTAGCTTACATAAGCTTCCGAGCTGACCGAAGCAGCACATGTCATTGTCATAAGTTTGTCACCAACTTAGAATAATTCTAATTTAACATCTAGAATAAGCTTAGACAATGAGTTCTCCTCATTAGCTTTTCGAACAAACTCTTAAAAAGTTACATGTCTTTTCCCTATAATGAATGAAAATTCTCCCTCAACTTTGTCTATACACAAATTCGTTTTGTGTTCATACACATTTGAATGTTTAGAGTTAATTAGTCTTCGTCAAGACCCATAATTAACCAAGTACTAGTCTAGCATGCTTTAGACTACAATACTTTAGCATGTGAACAGAAGATGTATCATTCTGATTCTTCACAGCCCTAAGGATATCATAATATCACTTTGCAACATTCATCCATTGTTAAGACAAAATAATGAGACTTATTCATAATCCTAAAACATCAATATTTAGGAAGGTCTCACAAATTATTTATTATAGCACATTGCTAAATTTTATCATTCATTTAAGGAACATAACTTATTTACCTTTGATCTCCAACACTTTACCATTGACTCATTAAGACTTAAACATAAGTCTTAATCCAAGTCACTTGGTGAACACATTCATCACCAACAAGATGAATGTTCCTCGTCTACAATCACTATTATGTGTGACATAGAGTCAACTAGATTGACACTCAACAACATGGCTTTCATAATTTTGCCATAAGTGATGTGCACACAATTATTGTTATTCATTAGGAGATATGTATATTTATGATGCTCTCCCAAACGAAGATAAAATCTCCATATAGTTCTAACAATAATCAAGTGGTAGACGCATCTACGTGTAGATCACTTGGAACAAATCTCGCAAGATTTATTATTCACACTTGTGAATTTTCCAATAACTTCTAACGAAGTATGTCAACATGAATCTCGTTTGTGTATTTCATCTCAATACACTCAGTATGTTCTTTCATTATTCTCTCATGATGTGGTTACACATTTGATGTCTCGTCTTTGACATTTAGTCAGTGCAACAACTCTTAAGTTGTTTATGTCCAAGAATATTCATGTACTATCCGTTTAAAACCATATTTTGTTAAACAATGTATAATTGGCGTTATAATTATTTTCACAAAAATAATTTATACGTCACAAACATTAGTGATTTATTTCTTTGTAAAAAATTGCATGTGTTATCCGAAGATATTGAACACAAAACAATAAAATACATTGGAAATTAAATCGTAAGTGCCGAACACTTTTGAAATTTAAACGGAAGTATAGACGATATGTAGACATCAAATATCAAAGTTCTTTGATCCTCAACACTTTATAATCTGACCGAAAACTTCTCAACGATATCGTCCAATGGCATATCTTGAGGTACTCCCTCAATAAAACTCCATGCACTTGTAAGTACAAGTTCCCCAATTCATCTTGAAACTTTAAACTTGGACAATTATGCTCAAAACAACACCAAGTTGTTACAAAGACTATATTTAAGTAGCAAACTTGAACAATTAAATTTGTTCACAACAACACCAAGTTGTTTTTTCACCAAATAAATGACTAATTAAGTGTCATCAAGAAGCTCTACTCAAGAGTTTCTCTTTTATTCACCGCATGCTACTTCTAGTAAGAGTAGCGAACCATTTGAATTATCAATGTTATACAAAACTTTGTTTTAAAAATTATTCAAAACAATTTTTCAATATACAATATTAATAATATCAATTAGGGTTATGAAAACATAGATATATCAAATGGTTTTATATTGTTTAGTCTTACTACACATGTACTAAACATTTTCTAACACACATGTTAGAAAAAAATGTTATAACGGGCATTGAATCGAACGTTTACATAAAACGTTTTCCAAAGATATAGTTTATAAAATAAACCATTTCTCATCATTTTTAATGCACACATAGGCAATTAAATGTTTACATAAAACATTTATGTTTATAATGAACAATCTCTAACCTTGTATTCGTGATACACATTTTCTAACGCACGTGTTAGAAAATTTAAGTCATTTTATGTATACAAAACCTGACCAAAATAAAGAATTAAATGTCATCATTAAAACTCATCAAATGTCATCAATAAAACTCTACTCAAGAGTTTCACCATATGAAGAGTTAAGAGTCTCAATAATTATAGACTTAAACTTTAATAAAACTCATCAAATGTCATCATTAAAACTCTACTCAAGAGTTTCACCATATGAAGAGTTTAATTAGTAATTATAATTTCACTCAAATGGATTTAGAAATCACAAATTAAAGTTGGTGATAAATCCCACACAACTACACCATCATTTTATGGTGATTTAATTCTTGAAGCCAATCAAACATCAACTTCAATGTATGACCTTTTATTTCTAAATCATACAAAGCATTAAAAACAATGCTACAACAAATTACTTGTATAAAATGTTTACATAAAACATTTCAAAGCATTTGTATTTTAACCATTTTTAACAATCATGTTAAAATGAAAGAAATTCTAACCCGTACGTTAGAAATATTAACATTTCCACAAAATATTAATTCGACTTGCTAAAACCACATATATGGTTCAAATAAATAAGTCATTTCTAATACACACGTTAGAAACTAAACAATAAAAAATTGCTTCCAAACTAACGCTTTTCATGAACGTTTCTAACACACATGTTAGAAGACAAATGATTACAAAAATCATCAAAGACTTATTTGTTCATATCAATCCATGGGTGGATGAAGAGTCTACTTTAAATAGAGACTTAATTAGAGACATAAAACTCTAATCAAGTAACATAAAACTCTTATTTAAAGACATAAAAAACTCTACTTAAGATAATTTAACGTTTACAAAAAACGTATGGGTTACACCAATAATTCCGGTCTAACACACATGTTAGAGAATTTAACGTTTACAAAAAAATGTATGGTTTACACTAATAAACCCGATCTAACACAAAAGTTAGAAAAACAACGATTCCCAAAATCATTTCAAAACCAAACGTTTGAACCAAACTATTCGTTTTGTACCACGGTATAGGATTTAAGATTGTATCTCAATCTCAAGAAATCCAAACACAACAAGTTGTACTACATACATATTTCCCAAAAAAAAATATTTATATGACCATAATCTCTAAAAATATTTATTTTTTATTATAAATCTTTTCGTGAACCCAAAATCCTTATAAATAAGGTTTTAAGATTGTAGCAACAATCTCACGAAATATGTTTTAAGCTTGTAGGAAGTGGGTCACAATTTTATTAATAAAACTAATAAAAAAATAAAGATACTCTCTTTAAACATTTGGGAAATTGTAGTACATGACCCGTGTACAAATTCAAACGAAATTAAATATGAACTACAACATATTTAATAAAACAATCGATTCAAACCAATGTCTTCAAAAGATAAAGTCTTCAACTTGATCTTTAATCGCGTCTACTTGTATGGTTCGTTGTGTTTTCAGTCTGTTGTGTAGGCTTCAACGAGGTCTTGAACCACGTCTTCTTGTACAATAATTTCCTACAAAAAGAACAAACAAATGTTGACGGTTGTGGCTGAGGCACATGTTCAACACGCTTCCCGTAAAACAGATTTCGCGCCTCTACTAAAGACAACGCGTCTGTCTCCCAGGGTACAACAGCCGAAGCAGTTTGTACTGCCAGAGAAGGCCACGCGCCCGAGGTTACACCGGATAAAAACATAGTGTTAGACCTTTTGGAAATTAAGAATAGAATTGTAGTTGAATCATGTAGAGAAACTTATCTCTATATGTTCCCAACATATGGGTCATCAAGTACTTCTTCTTCAAGGACTCTTCATGCATAACTTTATGTCACCTACTTGTATTCTTACTCTTGTAGTTTTATATATGAAAAACCATCAAGTTAGGCACACGTCCTACTTTTAATACAAAAGACATGGGGTAGAGAAAAGTCTCACTTAATTAGAGATTTATTAGAGACATAAACTCTAATAAAAAACTAATAAATTGACATAAAAACTCTACTTAAGAGTTTATGTTCCATATGAAAAGTCTAGTACTTAATTAGAGATTTATTAGAGACACGAACTCTAATAAAAACTAGTAAATTGACATAAAAACTCTACTTAAGAGTTTATGTTTTATATGAATAGTCTAGTAAATAATTATAATTTCAATAAATTATAATCTCACTAAATTAATATACATTCATAATATCTAAATTTCCAACATAAACTAAAGATTTTGGAAAATGGTTAACAAAATTGGTTCAGCCTTTCAAACCATCTAAACCGGACGGAATAATTGACCTACCCAGATCCCACCTTGAGCTGTTTAGTTTGTCGGTTTTCGAAAAGTAGTTAGTATTTTCACCCATAAACTTTTGTCAAAGCCGGCCTAATTAAACGATAAACACCCCTAAAAGAATTGAGCTAACCTACCCTCAACCTAAATTCACATAGTAGAAGTGTTTTATTGTGTTTGTAATTGTTTTAATATGAATTAACTTACTTTTTAGTCATGTTATTAGATCCTTTATGAGAAGGGAGTTGAAATGTAGATTATGTTTTTATGCATATGTTATAGAAGTGTAACACCCCGAAATTCTAAAAGTCATAATATAATATTTTATTGTTAATTCTTTATAGAAGAAAATGGTAAATGTAAGTTTTATCATATGAAAGTAAATAAGGTGCTAGCAATTGAAGTATTGGCAATTAAATCATTGAAAGTAACCAAGTTAGTATATGGGTCATTAAATAACAAGATAATGAGTTTAATCTCATTTATAAGCAAATAGAAACTTGAGGGACTATTATTGGGCATTTTGAAAGATGAAAAATAAAATTTATTAAAACACAAAACTCACACACTGATGTGTGTGAGTGTGTTGACCAAACAAGAGAAGAACAAGGGGAAACCCTTGTTCATCATAAATCAGCCCAATTGAAAAGAGAATTGAAGATTTTTATGATGCATGTATCAAGATTTTCGATCTCCTAAGTGTTCTTCACATCAAGTAAGTAAAATATTTTGATTTGGTGATGTTGGGTGAAATGGGTTTCGATTAATTCGTGAATCTAAGTTAAGTTAGGATGGATATGTGATAAGAATTACCTTATGAAACTTGAATTACGCTTAGATTTCTGATTGCTATGATATATTTATGAAAACCCACTTGTAGTGGCTCTTATATAAGATGTTGATGTTGGACTATGGTGTTAATTTTGTGATGCTTGATATATGACAATGAATGTTATAGGTTATTGATTTTTGAATATGAATTTAAGTGAAAATTATGTGAAAAATTGATGAATATGATGATCTTGACAAGAATTTGGTATGATTGTGCAAAAGTTACTTGTACACTATGCTTGGAAAGTAGTACGCACACCAAGTGTTTGATGAAATGCCTAGTATAGGTTAGTATGTGTTATCACTTATATGGAATGTTAATTAAGTAGTAATGAAGATGATCATGTATTATCAATATGAAAAGTAGGGGTGTTCAAAACTATCCGTATCCGAAAATTCGATCTGAAATATCTGATATCCGAATCAGAAATATTCGAAAAATCGGATATCCGAAATTTCAGATATCCGAATTTTTCGGATTCGGATAGTGATTTTCAAAATTTTTGGATATTTCGGATATCCGAAATATCTGAAAATTTAATTTTCATTTTTTTGGATATCCAAATATCCGAAGTATCCGAAAATATCCGAAATATTCGAAAAATATTCGAAAATATCCTAAAAATATCCGAAAACTTATATTCGGATATCCGAAACTATCCGTTTCCGAATATGAAAAATTTATAAAAAATAAAAATTAAATAAAAAGTTGGATTTTCGATATCCGATTCACTATCCGAAAATTTTGGATATCCGAATTTCGGATATCCGAAATTTCGGATATGGATTCGGATACTGAAATCTGGTATCCTAAAATTTCGACCCCTAATGAAAAGTGCTTAGTTGTGATGTTGTGTGCAAAATGAACATGATGGAAATACATAATTATGCATGCTAGAAGCTCATGTATGATTTTTGTGATGATGGAATGATAGATTGCTAGATTGATTCACATTATAGTATTATGATACACGATGGACTCATTATACGATTGACACGTGAATAAGAGTGTGATTAAAGATGCGTATGATTATGCATACTAACTATTGAATGGATGTAATGGAAGGAGATAACAGGAATGTGTCAAGGAGAGCTCAAGCACGGAAAGGCTAACGGGTCAAAAGTAAACATGGGAGCTATGCCCGAACTCGGACGCATGAGGTAAGTAATTTCCCGGACTCCCTCTTTAGAAGTAAAGATATTATTTGCATGATAATTGTTAGTAGTTGTGTCGAAACATGAATTTGGTGATGATATCAAGTATTAGTATTAAGTAAGTGATTTTCGGAATCACTTCTTAGTTTATTTAAGTAAGGTAGCGTTCTAGTTAATTAAGCATGATGTTTGAAGTCAAATATGGATTTGGTTGTATGAAATCGATGACTTTCGCTAAGTAGATCGAACGGGTCAAAATGAGGTCTTGTTGTTATAACGGAATGAAGCATAAGAAATGGCTACGGTATTATAACCGGGTAATGGGTAGAATTGCACATAAGTACGCTAACCGGGAAACGGGGACGCGGATTAATAGTCAAAAGACTCGGTTGTGAGTTATGACTAATGGGTAAACAATTTCGTGAATGGAACTTGGACTAACAGAGTTTGATTTCGTATAATTGAATAAAATGAATGAGTTTAACGCATACCGGGTAAACGCCTACCAACTCCATCCTATCCAACATCTTAACCGCCATTTCCAATTTAAAAGCTTTAACCATAACCTCCAGCGCAACATTATACACAAACAAATTAGGCGTAACGTTAGCTCTCTCCATCACGGAGAAAACCTGCAACGGTTTCCACCATTTACCAGCACGACTATATGATATCATCAAATAACCGTAAGCTTTCGAATCAACGTTGATTCGTCTACGTGTCATTAACCGAATGACACGTTTAGCACCTTGATACAGGCTAGTCTTACTCATGATTTCCAGCATTGTTGTAACACCACGAAAATATTAGACTTTATATTAGAATTATAAAGTATAAAAATAAACAAGAAATAAACTAACTAGGAATAAATAACCCGGTTAGTCGTGAGTCTTGTAGTAACACATGAATGAATTAAAAAGCCTAAATTATAAACTAAATAAAAGTTGAGGGGCTTATGTGTAGAACTTGAAACTTAATTTAATTAAAAACAAAATAACACACACCAAACACACACAAAAGGTGTGTCTGGTCGATCTCAACACATGGGCGAAATAGAGTTTCCCCCACAAACCCTAATCCAATCGATTTTGTTGGGATTGAACCCTACAGAGGAACAGATGATGTAAAGCCAAAACTGGTTCAGAACAGTGGATTCATCATAAGCAGCGGTTTGCACTAAACTTTCCCCTTGACAGTGGCTCCAACATCTGATATGCTCCAAGTACTGCCCTTCTCAACAACTGCCGATCTTGTAAACTACTGTTAAGTCAAAGTACTGATGAAGATTAAAGACTGAAGCTCAATCTACTGACGGAATCCAAGCACTGCTGAAGAGTTAAAGCACTGCCCATTCAAGGTCTGATCACCCTTTGAAGAAAGCACTGATGCTCAACAACCAGTGGTTGACTACATCAGTGGAATGAAGAATCAGTGTTTATACATCAGTGCTTAGAATGTAATCAGTGTCTGTATGGTCAGTAGTTATAGATCAGTGGATAGAGTTTGTTAGGTTGTTAGATGTCGATTTCATGGTGACGTCAGCTTTGATTCTCAGTGGTTTGATCTGTACTATAAATAGAGCAGTACCTGTACTGTTCTATTGGAGCTTCGAGCTTTTTGCTCATCTCCTTTCATCTTGTGCAATCAACCATGGAGTATCAGGCTGAGGGGGAGTTTAGTTTGTAAGCATGCTTGTAATCTTTTGATTTGTATTGTAATCATTCGAATTGATGAGAAGCATGTGTTTATTAAAACTATTTTCCTCTTTGATTGTGTTTACAAAGTTTGTGTTCATTTCCGCTGCATAACTCATTGAATCATGATTATTCATTGTTCATTTATTACAAACAAACACAATCATGTGAGCCCCTAGATCCTAACAAGTCGGTCGGATGGCACCCCGCCCGGATGACTATCCGGTCGGATGTTATCTCGGTCGGATGGCATCCTGACACCATGACCAAGTGGCAGCCCGGTCGGATGGCTATCCGGCCGGATGGCACTTGGTTCGTGTGTTCGACGCGACGATTTTTTTGCTGATTCGATTTCGATTGCGAGCGATGCGAATACGATGGAGTTTCCTATTCAAATTACCTTTAATCCCAACTATTCATATCTAGCGCTGTCTCTTCTCCACTAATTATCATACCATTTCGATTTTGATTCGAGTTCGATTGCGTTTCGAGTTTCGATTTGATTGATTCCCACACATACATAAATGAAACATTCACAAGTAACACATAAGGCACACACACACGTATAACAATATTCCAAATGCGTAATTCGAGTTGCGATTTGATTCGATGTCGATTTGATTAGCATAGTTTGATTATCGTTTAGTTAACTTTATCGCATTGTTACTTCCTATAGTTCACAGTTGTAAGTCGATTAAATAGCGAATTCATACGCCGATTATTGTAATTATTGACACTTACTCCACATGATACAACTAAAATAAACACTTAAAAGAAATTCACTACAAGTCAATTTGTGCGAAATCGGTCGTTGACTTTGACCTTGGCTTTGACTTTGACTTCGAAAACACGGGGTGTTACACGGGGCCACCCGCGGCACGCGAAGGAATATCTCGGGTCTGGCGCGTGGCGCGACAGACCAAGATATAAGATTTTTATTTTTTTGTTATGTGTATGCTAATAGGGCTTGTTTATGTTTATTAATAAGTTGTCAAAACTAATAATTGATGTGGTTTTGACCTCAGGTGATGCTCGTTAGTTTCGGATGCCGATCAAGCGTCAAATCAAGAACCGAACACCATTTTTGAACCTTCCGCACTAATCTAAACATGTCTAGACAATGTTATTTTGTAAACACTAGTCGATGTGAATGTTTAAAACTAGTTAGTTGGTTATGTTAATTTGCTGAAACAAGTACATCTTAACTTTTTAACTAATTATATGCTATATATGCATTTTGTTTAAAAAGGGCCCGTATTTTATGATTAAAATAATAGAAATTTAAGATGAGTGTTACAATTGTGTTGTACACAACCGGATGGTGCTGGTACCGCCACAACCGATCGGTCCAGTAGAACAATTGCAGTGCAGTTCGTGCATCAGATTGGTTTTGTAGGACGGTGTAAAGTTGTGAGGGTTTTAGGGTTCGGATTAATTGGCGTAATTCGTGTTCGAGAGTTGGAGTCCAGTTTGACCTAAATTGGATTAATCTGCAGACTTCTTTGACTAATGGATGCCTAATTTCGTCTTCGTTGTTTTCAGAACTTTTGAAAGCATTGAATTGGTGAGTGTGAGTAATGGAATTTGTCGGAGAATTGAAATGAGGTTCGTGTTGGTGGTTAGGGTTTTGTGAGGAGAGTGAAGTGAATGCGAGAACGAGTGTTGTAAATGATTGTTTGTGAAAGGGGATCTTGAAGATGAAATAATAGGGCTGTCGTGAGAGCATTTGAGCTGCTTAAAGTAAAGACGATCACTTGCAGAGTTGATCTGGCTGTGGGAGCCTTGTGGTTGTAGATTGGGCCGATTGAGACTAACAAGCAATGTTTTCAGAACCGGACCGGACGTCGAACCGGACGTCTTACTGGTTCACTGGTCGGACCGGTCGAACCGGTCCGACCGAATATAAGAACCGGATAACATAAAAAATGCTTTAATAATTTATAGATAAAAAATATACAACTTAATTAGACATAGAATCTAATTTACATATAGAAGAAAAAAAAAACGTAAAAGTATTTAAACATGTTATGCTTTCTTAATCTATACATTATAATAAAACAAAACAAACTGAAGCCACATGGCATGATCTTAAAGATGTTATTGCCACGTGTGATTCTTAGACTCCATATTTTTTTTCATTTGAGCGGCAAAATAAGAGAACGCTCTCTCTCCTTTCAACTGTGTTTTATCGTTTCTTTTGTTTCCATAATTACTTCCCTTCTAAATCCTATTTCAAATAAAAACCCTAGATCTAATTCTGTATTTCACCTTGCCGATTCATCTCTCAATCAATCCTCTGGGTCGTTTGTTTCATCTATTGCTTCTTTATCTCTGTAATTTTCCATCATGTATCTGTAGTATTTCTTGAATCGGACTCTCTTCCACGGAGTGATCGCATTCAGTTTCACCGGCTCAATATCAAGAACGATTCTCACCTCGAGGGACTTATTTAGTGCTCCGATCTGGTAATTCATCGATCTCTGATTCATTATTTTGTTTTTCTTGAATTTTTAGGTTCATATGCCTCTAATTTAACTGTATGTTTATGTGTTAAGAATAGTGTTAAGATAGTCGATGATTCATTGATGCTGTTATTAGGGCTTCTCAGTAGGGATTTTTTAAGAGTCGGATTGAAGCTTCTGTGAAAGAAGAGGATTCTAAATATTTTGAAAGTGGTTCTAAAAGGTTGTTTTTCGGGGTGTTGTTTTGTTTCCTGCAAGGTGTTTGATGATTTGCCGCAATGATGCAGTCTGATCAGAGAAGAAAGCAAAGAAGAAAGGTAAATTTATCATTTTATTGTTTGATGGTAAGGATTTCATCTAATGTTGTAAAGATCCATGGAGGTTGATTTTGTTTTAGTATCATTTGCATTATATGCGACAAAAAAATGAATTAACTTATACTGAAAACTGTTTACATTGTCACACAGAATGCTAAGTCGAGTTGAACCATCACAAGAGCTTACTAGGTATGTAATGATACTTGGGTTTTTTTTATTATCGATACTTGGGTTTTATATTCTTTCAATTTGATTATTAAAATAAATGTGTTTTAGGGCAAAAAAAATAGTTTATTCCTCAGTCGTTGCTAACTTTCTAACTGATATATGTGGTTGAATTTGTTATATTCTATGGATTTTTGGGATGCTGGTACATTTTTGGAAGAAAAGTGTTTTAAAATTCGACATGAATTTTGTTGATATAAAGAAGTTAATGCTCACTTCAAGTATATATTTTCTTTCAAATCACCATTGTCTGTGGTATGTAAGAGCTGTGAATTCCAAATTTAAACCTATATGTTTTATACCCTACTTTAGAATCACATCGTTTAGCTTATAGCAGTTTGATGCTACGATGTCTAAGGCAAAAGGTTATTGGTACTTGCAAGTTTGTTTATTTGAAATATACAAAGCTCATAAGAAAGCATATATTTTTCTAAGATTGAAATGTTATTAAGTTACTAGATATTTTTATGGGGTGTGTATATCATCTTTTATGTTGTATATATAGAATGATTATTAAGTTACTAGATATTTTTATGGGGTGCGTATATTTGCGAGTGGACAACTTATTATTTTTAATATTAATATGAACTGTATCCTTGACTCAACATTAATATCCTTACATGTGTTTGACCATTTACATGTGTAAATTTCAGGCCATCAACCAATAGGATATTGATATTTTTAAGCGGAGAAAACTTCTTCTCTTAAGTGATGATTCTTTCTAAAAGCAACATTTGAACACATCTTACTTTATGTTGTGCCAACTAGATTTGTACATTCCTAAAAGGTGTTATTATGTCTTCTGTCTAAAAGCAATAAAATCTTATTTAAGATTCAACTGCTCATGCTAATGAAGTAAAGACTAACTTAGTTTTTACAATTTACAGGTAAGAGATTCTTATTTTACATGGTGGAGAGAGCACTTGAAAACAGATTTGTAAGGATACCAGACTCATATCTTACATGCATTAATTTGTACCTCATATACGTTATTATTTAAAAATAAATAAATTCTTTTTTTCTCATCTATTATTCTTCTCCATATTAAGCATACTAATTATATTGAGTTGACTGAATATTCACGAGTCAATTGATACTGATGTCAACATATCTATTTGCAGAACATGCTTCTTTGTTGTTATCTTCGGATTTGTATCTGAACATTTTTGGTTCTTTTTAAAATAAACCGACCACTATTTGCTGATTCATAGAGAAGCCCCTGCTTTCGTTGAGCAAGAAACAAAACAACAGATTATTGTCACAAGTATCAAGGAAACGTGTTGCTTAATTTGTTGTATTGATCATATACTATAAACGTTCACCATCATTTTTTACTTCATCACTGCAGGTCAAAACATAGGAAGTTGGTCAAGGATGGTTTTATCATTTGAAAGCCAACCAATATTCACTCCAAGTCTCGGGCACGACACATGACAGAAGCCAAGAGAAAAGGCCAACATTCTCTATATGGTAAGTTTTATTTATGAATTATCACCTAGCACTTCTATGCCTTTTAGGTACAAACTTATAGCACAAGATGCTTTTGTATTTTCTTTGCAAAGTAGCGTGTACTTGGATGGTAGTTGATCTTTAACCCACTTTGGATAATGAACAGAAATGACTAGGTATGTTAATCTATAGAGTTCTGATGCATTTTTACAATATAGCTCAAGTAAGAATCATCATGATATGTCCCGTCGATGCCCTTTGAGCATCTAGACTGGCTCTACCATATGTGATACAAGCAACAAATGGTTTAAATTTGTTGACCTTTTTTTATGTTGAATAATAGGGGGATGCTGCTTGGCGTGTCTAATACCGCGAGAGTCCTCGCTGGTGTCTTTGGCAATGCAACCACTGGTAACATCTTGCAACATGGTAAACTTTTATCCCCCACTACAATGAAAGTATAGTTATTAGGTGGCGATCTCGGCTCATTTTCTCTTGAACGAGTCTCTTTGTATTATGTATTATCTCTAATAGGTCAAATAAGTAAATTAAAAATAAGCTTTGGAGGGAATAAGATTAAATGGGTTGAAAGTCGTCCCAAGCCTCATAAATCGTTTTACTAAAAAACTAGACTATTATATTAATAAATAGAAAAGGCAGTCAACACAACTTGATGTGCTCATATAATGATTAAGATGCCTGTTTAATTTCAAAAGGAGATTCATGTTTAATTAGTTAAAAGTAAAATGGGTCAGAATGACACACTAATTATATTAGATCCCCGTTTAACTTTTTCTAAAAGATGTAAGTTACATATCTTAGTTTTAAGTTTTTCGTTGAGTAGGGATGATGATCGCGTAGTTGGAAAAAGGAAGAACCTTTAGTTATATAGGGTTGTGTTTTTATTTACATCCGAAAATCACTTTTTAGTACCAGCTTTATCATAAAAGTACAACATATTCAACTTATTTATCTCTTCCTCAGTTGTTTGTTCCACTTTTAGTTTAAAAGGTTAACTTTCTGTAACTTAGCAGTTAGTCATTAAGTTGTTTTCAATACAATGACTTAATTTTTGACCCGTTTATGATAGATTGATAGGTTTTCTATTTTATTTGTTTAATTCGTTAGAGATACACTACATGGACTCATTCATGGTGGTTGAAATGGCCACTCATTTACCTGAATTATGTTAGTTTGCACGTAATTGTTTCCTCATCAGTTAAAACACACTGCCAACATTTATAAAAAAATTATAGCAATTTAATTTAGGAAAAGACCAAATATAAAGGTTGGTCTTAATCTAGCCAGTCGATTTCTTATTCTGTATGCAAGGTTTTTTCAGATATCTAACCACCAAACAATGATCTTAAATTATTTAAGAAATCAAACATCACAATTCTAATGGTAAGGGTTATTTGGTAGAATCTAAAAGCTAGGTAACTTTATTGTCCATTGGCACAAATTGAAGTCAAAACATTCTTTGTAAACTACATATAGATTTTATGTTGTGTTTTGGCAAAACCGGTTTCTAATTAATTCTTATGTTGATTATTTGTCTTTTAGACAACATTGTAGGAGGATTCATGATCATCTCGGGACTTTATCTGGTCACACGGGCAACCCATAATGAAAAACAACAAGCGGTTTTGGGCGGTCAACATGTTCGGGCATCTGAGTCACCAGTGATAGGTCACATTACCAAGTAAGTGATCATATTGTTTCTGGCTTATATTGTTTCATCATTTTTTGGCATTACACTTGCTTTAATATATTTTTATCTACAAAATTAATATTAATTAGTAATATCTATTAATAGATCAACTAAATGAACAGTTGAATTGAGTGTGGGCTGTTGCTATTCGCTGCTATTTGGTATTTTGGCGGTGAAGCCATTCACAATTACCACGCGTCCTCCACATATGGCCGCACCGCCATACCTTTTTAGGCTACAATACGGCCGCCTCATACTTCAAAGTGACGTTAGAGAGAGAAAGAGAAGGCGATGCAAGACAAAGAGAGAAGCAAACATCGGGGTTTATGGTTTAGATGCGTCAAATAGGATGGACATCTTTCAAAGGTTAATTTCCATGTTCACGTCCTTCTAATCATTTTCGATCAGGTATCCTTAATCTTCCAAATTCATGAACACGGTATGGCATCTAAGGTTTTCATTTTGGGGTTTATTAATTACGATGGGATTTTATAAGATATTAAATCAAAGTGAACAGGGGAAACTGTTATGGTTATCCACAACTGTTAAATCATCTGATATGAATTCTTCCTCCCTTAACAGTGCACAAATATGCATAATATTATGGCTTTTTGTATACACATATTTTTACGACTTCTTTCTTATTGTAATTGATGATGTTTTCTTGGGTTTTCTTCCAATATTATTGATAATGGCTACGGTAATTGCAATTTTGCATGAACTCTATTAGCTTCTTTCTTTCAGTGGTTAATCTTTTTGCTTCATCTGTGTTTTGGTAATGAAGTCTGGCTTAATGCACCATAAGATTATACTTCTACTCTGCTTTAGGTTTGAGTTTTGAGTGGACTGTTGCTTACTGATGCACCTCTTTTTCAAAGGTCCTACAAGTGTATGCTAAGGGCCTTGCAACTGTACAACTAGGTGCAGGTGTATGTTTCTACAATTTTTTATAATAAGAAAATAATAGCCTGGAAAAAATATAAATTATTGTGGTTTACCTGTTTCGTTAAAGAAAGGGCTTAATCAATCTCATCTGGATAGAGTTAAGCAAAGAAGAAAGGTAAATTTATCAGTTTATTGTTTGATGGTAAGGATTTCATCTAATGCGGTAAAGATCCATGGATGTTGATTTTGTTTTAGTATCATTTGCAACAAACATCATTGCAAGCAGAAGAAGCTTCATCACAAGGAATGGATTCATTGCAGCAATGAATTCGTTAGGTGATGATTGTTTTTTCAATTGGTCTACTAGGAATGCAAAGTTATCGGTTACGAAGCTCCAAAAAACACAAGTATTAGATTAATAGGTTCTCCATTTTTATTTCAAACAAGAGAAACTTCATTTCATTTTATGTTTTCGTTCTAATTATATCCATATAGGACGTGATTTTTTTTTTACTTTATGAACCTTTTGTATTGGATAAGAATTTCGTATAAACATTTTGATATGTTCATTATAAATGTATAATGTTTTTTTTGTCAATACTTGAAAACATATCATTTTTAAACACCGCGAAAACATATCAATAATTTTGCCAAGTGGCTTTTGGATTTGGGTGAGGGAAATGTTGGTTGTCCTAATGACGGGGAAGCATCAATTGAAATACCACCGGATCTTCTAATTAATGACACCTCTGATCCCATTTCATCTTTAATTGATTTCGTTTATCCTTCAATTTTAGATAACTACAACAACCATAACTACTTTAGCGAGAGGGCTATACTTGCGCCTAAGAACGAGGTTGTGCATGAGATAAATGACAGGTTGTTAGCGTTATTCCCAGGCGAAGAAAGAGAGTATCTAAGCTCCGATAGTCTGTCAGACTGAGAAACTTAATTCAACACAGCTAAAACTATACTCACCAGATGTGTTGAATGGTCTTAAAGTATCAGGTTTGCCTAATCACAGGTTAGTACTCAAAGTTGGTGTGCCAGTAATGCTATTACGTAACATTGACCAACAAAATGGTTTATGCAACGGTACGAGGTTAAAGATAAAAAGATTATACAACCGTGTCATAGAAGCAGAAATTATATCTGGAGGAAATATCGGCACTCGCACCTACATACCGAGACTTAATTTGACACCTTCAGACAAAAAGATTCCTTTTGCGTTTCAAAGGAGGCAATTTCCAATAGCTGTGTGTTTTGCGATGACTATCAACAAAAGTCAAGGGCAGTCGCTATCAAGGGTTGGTCTGTACTTGAGACAACCTGTTTTTACGCATGGTCAGTTGTATGTGGCTTTATCAAGGGTAAAATCCAGAGACGGAGTCAAATTGCTTATATTAGACAAGGACGGCAAACCTACTGATAAAACATCAAATGTCGTTTATAAGGAAGTGTTTAACAAATTGTGAACTTTGTCTTCTTTGTTTGTTTTCAATTACGTGTAATGTTGATAAAGATGTTTGTAGTTCAACGTTTATTTAATTAAGATGTTTACTTAGATGGTGTTGAATAATATTAATTATTGTTGGTCCACCCGTGTAACACACGGGTACTTAGACTAGTTAAATTCATAAATATGTGTTAAAAGAAAAGTATAAATGAATGGTGTTGGAAACTGATAAAGAAAAACAATAATGTTTAGGTTCTTGGAAACTAAAATTGTTAGAGATAGTATAGAGTACTCCATATCTTTAAATATCTTTTTTTTAAATGATTTCAATATAAACTCAGTATTGTCTCTCTCTTTTAAGTTTTCTTGTTTTCTCTGTTCAACTTTCATTCCAGCGACAACCCTTTCCATAAATCAAACCTGAAAACAATATAAACTGTCTTCTTCTCCTACCTTTCTAACTTACACCAGAAAGCAAATCCGTCGGAGCTAACACGTCACCGTCGGACCGCCGCATGTTGGCCGGAAAAAGTCAAACACATTCTACGCCACCGTCGGACCACCCCTGTTAACTCTCCTCTCAACGTCTCTTCTACTCGATCGCCGACCCGACCTTAAATAGACGAACCGCCGGCCCGACCGCCCGGATCCCGGCCCGACCTCCGGGTCGATGTTGATACGGGTAAAATGCAAGAACCGGCCCGGTGATGCTTCCTACTCCCGGCCCCGGTCCGGGTTTAAAAACATTGCTAACAAGACGTCAAGACGATGTTAATTTTGATACCATGTGTTCGTGGCTAGAGGTGCAAAAAAAAAAACTGTACCCGACCCGGTAAAAAAACATGGAACCGGTTTTTTTAATACCCGGGTATTCTATACATGAAACTGGAAACAACCCTACCCGTAGGGTATAGATAGGGTATGCATTTTGATCTCAATTCCTGGAACCGGAACTAGAACCGATTAATACCCGAAACCGGTCAAGAACCGGAACCGAAACCGGACAAGAACCAGAACCGATTATACCTAACCCGGCTATACCCGATACATGATTCTAATATCTTCCTTTTAAATTTATGTTAGTGCATTTATTTTAATTTTCTTACATTATACAATGCATATATAATAATAATAATTAACAAAAAATACGAGAAAATAGGGTAATAAATATGCAATAGAGTATTAAAAAATATGAAAATATAGAACTAAAAGCCTCGGAAATAGGGTATAAAACCCCCAAAAATACGGTATTTTAATACCCAGTTTCTTAAGAATCGAAACTGAACCCTACTCGGAACCGGGCACATAGAGTATGGTTTTTTGTCCAATAACCGGAACCGAACCGGTTATAGCAATAACCGGTTCCAACCCTTAAAATGAGAAACCGAAAGCGGTTATTAAAAATACACGGTTTGTGCACCTCTATTCGTGGCTATGAATAGACAAAGGGAGAAACCATATTGTGTTCCCACGTTTCATTTTTATTTTTGAACGTCAATGTCACTTGTATACACCAACAATTTTAAGTTATTGTTGTTGTCCAAGTTTGAACCTGAAACCTAATGAAAGGATTTTAAGTTATTGATGTTGTCCAAGTTTGATCAGGTATGGAATTGCGAATTCGAATATAAAATTTTGATTTTTGATGCCATTGCTTGATGAATAATGATTTCTTTCATGTTGATTGTGTGCTTTGAATGTTTGAAAGATTGAAAGTTAAATTTTGATGTTTAGATTTAAAATTAGATGTTTAAACTTTAAGTATGGTTTTGTTGTGTAATGTGTACTGATTTTGATTAAAACTTTGATGTTTAGACTTTTGGAAGATGAAACTTACAATTTTTAAACTTTGAATTTTTTTTTGTCTAGAAATTATGTCTCCCCCAAGGCCCCAAATACAAACACCCATACGTGATAGAGAATGACTAGTGTATTCGATATAGGGAGACACGTGATAGAGAATGGCTAGTGTATAATAGAATTATATCAAATAGGGAGACGCATGATAGAGAACGGCTAGTATAATTGAAAGAGCTTGACAAAGTCTTTTGTTTTTGTTGTAAACTTTTTAGACAAGGGTATAAGAAAGGTGGGTTGGATAATGAAGGTTATTCGGATTGGAAGTATGCTTATCAAGGTCTTAAAGAGCATGGAGTTAGCTTTGCATATCCCAAAGATATGCATCAATGAAATGTGTCAAAGGGTTGAATGCAACGAAACAATTGACAAAGTAGCATATGAGCAATTCAAAAAAGAAAGATATCATCGGAAGAAGTCATTTTTAGGATTACTGCTCTTGTGAAATTTCTTGCTAAACATGGACTAGCATTTTGTGGATCAAATGAGAAGTTGTATTAAAAGAGCAGTGAAAACTTTTTGGGTTTGATTGAGATGTTGAAAGAGTTTGACCAGTAAAAGACTTTCTGAAGCTACATTTAAGGAATTAGGGGTTGTTTGGCAACATCTGAATGGTTAAGTACTGAACCAGTAAGAGGTCTGAACCATTAAGAGCCTGTATAATGCTTAACCGTTCAGAGATAAATGTCTGACCAATTCAGATTAGAGGTCTTAATCATTCATACTCTGTATAAATCTTAACCATTCAGAGGCAAATGTCTGAACCATTCAGACATCTCTCGTGAAACAAACAGTCTGAATCATTAAGTGTTGAACCAATAATAAGTCTGAATCATTAAGAGGTAAACAAACAGTCCCTTAGAGTCTCTTGGTCTTAATATCGGTGATATGCTTGTGGTTGTCATAATATTAATCTTGTAGTGTATGACGTGGCTAACACTATTACTAAGGTGGTGTTTGTTTTTTGGCCATAAGCACTTCTAGCCATTTATGTCTGCGCCGTGCAGACGCGCGCAGAGGTTTGAGTCCGCAACTTGTTTGTTTTCTCGCAGACCCTTCATTAAAAAAGGTCTGCGAGACCTCTTCACCACACAGACATTCACCCATGTCTTCACCACACAGACACAAACCTCTTCTTGGCTCTTCTTCCACACCTCCACCCCCACATCCTGCCACCACCTCCACCACCGCCACCTGATACATCACCACCACCTCCACCACCACATCCCTGCCACCACCGCCACATGATACATCACCACCACATCCCTGCCACCACCGTAGAGAGAGAGACCATAGAGAGAGAGAGAGAGAAAGAAGAGAGAGAGATCGGTGAGAGAGATACCGTAGAGAGAGAGAGAGAGAGAGATTGGAGACCATCATCATCGAACAAAACCCCCAAATCGAACCAAAAACCCTAAATCGAACAAAACCCCTAAATTGGAGACGACGAAGGCGGTGGTGGTGGTTAAACGACGAAGGCGGTGGTGGTGGTTGAACAACGGGGGTTGAACGACGAAGACGGGGTGGGTGGTTGTGGTTGTTCTTGGCGGTAGATGATGGCGGTGGTGTGATGGCGGAGGTGGTGCGGTGGTGGTGGTGCTATCTTGTAGAGAGAGAGAGAGAGTAGAAAGAGAGAGTTGAGGCAGTGTGTGTGTTGTGTGTGTGAAAAGTGTTTTTGTAGAAGAAAAAAAACAAACCCTCTTCTCCTTGCAGAGTGCAGACATTTGGTCCACCTCTTCTCCTGCAGATGCCTGCAGATGTGGTCCGCAGACTGCAGACCTTTTCCCGCAAAAAAAACAAACAACACCTAAGTATAGAGATGAAACCGATTTTGTACTGTGACAATATTATTTTACCAGATGGCATTTGTCTTAGTAAATGAAACCGATTTGTCCCAAGAAAAGTCAATGTCTTGGCTCGGCATTTCAGTCTTAATCGAATTCATACAACGTTGAACTTAGTTGATAAAGGTGTTGATGTGTCATTTGCTTTGTGTTCTAATTCTATCGAGTGATGACCTAGTTGGGACATGTGATATTGTCTTGGGTCGCGGTTGCTCGTTGGTTGAAGCTGAAGTTGCCGCCTTCAAAGAAGCCACGTGAGATTATAATCTTAATGACATAAAATGATAGTTGGATGACATGCTTAGGGGGTAGGGGTGGGGGTGGTGATCACTCACAACATCCAATCAAGTTCCGCCATGTCATCAACCATTATTCCATCACTCACAACCTTTTTTAGTGGAAATGGTCATCACTCACCACCACATCCAACAATTTCCCTCATCACCCAATACCCAATACCCCATCACGCGTTATAAAAATAGGAGCGTGAAAAATGGAGGTGGAGGTGGCGGTGGTGTTTTGTTATCTTCCACGAGTTATAAAATTCCATCACGGGTGCTTTGTCCTCCACCCCGGGTCCCCTTATGGCTTATGGTCGTTAATGTGTTGGTCAACTATGCAATAATTTGATAATCTATACATACATTTTCTTTGTAGGACCACGTATACCTTATAATATTACCAAATATGATACAACGTTAGAAGTAATACATTATTACATTTCAAAACATTAATGGTCGAGATTGAAGACATGTAACCTGGACTCCTGTGAGTTAGCAAATAGCAACAAGAACACGAGTCTTCTAATAGGACAAGTCAAACGGTTCTTTCTTTTTCTTTTTGATTTTATTGTAAAATTGTTTGACTCTTAATTCATGATTTTATATATTTATTTGTTCAAAAATATACTCTTAAACGTTGCTTATAATAATAGCAACTTAGGTGTCTTCATCGACTACGACCTTCGTCGTTCATATATGGTCACACACCCCTTTTGTTGACGTTTTCACCGCCCCAAGAACATTCACTGATAGAGGAATCAAGAAGATGATGTAACCAGAGGAGAGGACCAATGATCTCTTGGTCTAGTAGTGGTCAAGAGGAAGATGGGAAGCTTTGCTTTTTTTAGAGGTCCAGGGTTCAAATCCAGATAAGGGGGTTTTAATACCAACTTGGTGATACAAACTACTAACTCAGTTAGCGACATCCTAACCGTACACCGTTCGAAAAAAAAAAAAAAAAACAGAGGAGAGGAGTTACAGAAGTCCATATAAAGATATGTTGTGTCGGGTGGGTAAACTTATACATGTTTTTATTTTTCTCAATAAGAGGGGTGTAATGATAATTTTATAGAAACTTAAGATAATTTCTAAGTTAGTTAATGAAACGTGTATTGTAACATAAGAAAAAAGAAATCGAACATATGTGTAATTTAGTGATCTAATATACACCTTAGCTCTTCTAGATCCATATATACATTTCTATACTTGTTTTTCTTTTTATAATTGATACATTAGAATATATTACATTAGAATATAATATTATACAATATATTAGATTAGAAAATATAAACAATTTGCATGGGAGATATAGAAGCCAAATGCGACTAGAAGAGCATTCCTTTATGGAATTCAACGACCAGTAGTCTGTACTCACTACCACCATGTTGTTAGTCAATTAGTTTATATTGTCTGCAAACTCCTTCCATCTCTTCTATATCTCCTTGAATTCATTTTAGATTCATTCATATTACAAAGATCCTGATCACACACTAACATACACACACATATGGCTTCCTTCATGCCTTTCACCAACAAAAATCTTGACATATTCATGTGTGCTTTGAGGCCGACAGTCGCCGTTGTTGATGACCTTGTCGATACTTTGAGACACTTCTCTTTCTTTACTGAAAGCCTTGGTTGCATTCATTCTTCCATCTTCAAAAGCATCCATGGCAACATGGTATCTCTCTCTCTCTATATATATTGTTTGTTTATTAATTAATATGTTCATGATGATTCATTGACAAATACCATTGTACGAGTTCGATATGATTGAGTTTATGATGTTTAGGTTATCTTGATGAAGTCTCCAAGTATGTAATTTCATTTCTTTTTGTTTGATTTTTTAGGGTTTTCATCATCAATTATGTTAATAAAATGAAAGTATTGATGACAGAAAAACAAGTTAAACAGCTAGATTCCTAGTAAAAAATAATTATAAGTTGCATAAACTAGCTAATGCTTCTTAAAGAGTTCATCCATGGGTCGTGTTATTTTTGTTGTCTTATTTTGTGTGTTTTTCATATTCAATATGTTTCTTCATCGGGGAAGAAAAGGGGAACTATTGGAGTAGTTTGACTTTTAAATTGTCGTCGATAGAGTAGATGAAACGAATGTAAAGAACTATAGTGTATGATTTTTGCAGGAAAGTTCTAATTCCGCAACCAAATAGTTTGAATAAGTATCATTTAGTAAAAGTTCAAGCATATTTATTAATATGGGTTAGGGTGAGCTTCTAGAGTGAACACTAGTTTATTTGTAAACTGAGTGAACAAATCATGACCATTGATTTATATCATCAAATCGCAAAATACACTAGTGTATTTTAATCATCAAATTCTGGCCATTGATTTAAACTTGTGTATTGATAATCAATGACTATGATTAGTTCACTAGTGCTCATTATCAAGGGTTCAAGAGGGTTGTTCACTAATGAACCTAATTCATAGGTCATATACTCATATACTACATACATGTAAATAAACAATTACTTTCAAAATTAAAATAAGATCTTATATTGTTAGATTTTTATGGCCTTTCAGATTATATGGTATGGAGCATGGATCAAGAGATCTAATGACAACAAGGAACTCCTACATGAAGCTCTTGTAAGTTAAATCATTACAAATTTAAAATATATACAACAAGCTTACCGATAAATGTACCTTTTTTACTTTTTATAAAACTATCATGGTTAACTAAAAGAAATTTAAATATAAAGATTGCCATAGTTTATAGTATTTATTGGTATGGCTCATAGTGTATGAACATTATATAATATGATCCCACAATAAAGATGCTACAAATATACATAGTTAGACAAGGATACTCACCTTTTTAAAATAAAAGATAGGCACCGTTAATACAATACAACGATATCGTTTTTTTGTTATAATTCCCATCATCAATACACTAACTAGCATCCTCCATTTTTTTTGCTTATAATTAGTTTTCATCATTGAAGAATCTACATGACATGGCCATTTTAGTTGACCATAGCTTTATGGTCGCCTATGGTGGTGAGGCAAGAGATGGGTCTCCTGCCGCAAAGTTTTCAACCGGCGATACTATATGTTTTACCTGTACCCATCTCCCGTCTAACATCAAAATGGAGGAGCATGACTTTGTGCGCACATGTTTTTCCATATTTCAATCTTGTTTCCTTAGGATGGATGATACCATCGCCGGCGTTTGCTTAATGTGCACAACGAGACCTATGATGATCAATTTCTGTGTGTGGAAGAATCTGCAATCGTGTTATTCATTTCTACTAAAAAACAATCATCGGGATGCACTACAAGACTGGTTTCGCGGTGCTATAGTTTCCATGAAGTATGATGTGTTTAAAGTTGTGTATGTAAGTGCGGATGATGCATGGAGCTTTCAACACTACCCTCCTCATAAGTTGTTGGAAAACCAAGTATCCAAGGTTTTAGAGTGATTTGAATATGTTAGGTAGACAATTTTTTGTTAGTCATGTTAGTTTCATACTTTCATATGAAAGTATAGTGTGATGTATGCTTATTTGCAAATCCATAGTTTCTAACATGGGAATACATTAGTTGGTATTACAAAAAGATTTTGGGCATACACCGGAGTGTGTGTTTAAATGGTTTTATAGCTTTTTTTAATATTCCTTTTAAAGGTATTAATTTGTAATAATATAACTTCGTAATATTAGTAGGGCTGCAAACAAACTGAACGAACATGAACAAAACCTTGTTCGTGTTCGTTTGTTAAGAAATATATATGTTCACGAACTGTTCATGAACACTTATCAAATGAGATTTTATGTTTGTGTTCATTTGTTAAGAAAATGAACGTGTTCATGTTCATTTGTTAATTTTAGGCAACGAATGAAAACAAACGTTGATGAACATTAACTAATGTTCATGGAACTCAAATGGTACCAAACGAACACAAACAAGCGTTTATGAAAATAATATATACACTGACACTTATTAGATATTTTATTTTTCGGAATTTGGAAATATTTAAATAAAATATAAAATCTAAAAACACTAATGAACAATCGAACGGAAACGAACACGTTACTGAACGTTCACGAACATAAAGATCTGTTTATTTAACTAAACGAACGAAATTTCCTGTTCGTGTTCTTTTGTTTAACAAACGAACTTCTTGTCGAACGATTCACGAACTGTTCGTTGAAAGTGTAGTTCATTTACAACCAACGGTCTCTACCAAGTACCAACACTGTAAAATGTTCATAAATTATAGGTCATAACCTTTTACTTTCTTACAAATTGTTGACTTCGTTCGTAGCTTCGAACTGGAGTTGGGTTCATTAAGACCTCTCAATGCTTATTAGTAAGGAATCGCCTTTGTCAAATGAGTGACCTTCCCTCCTAAAGAAGGGGTTGAGGGTTAGATCAGACTCATATGTTGAGTCAGAAACAAAACATACATCATTACTAGGGCTATAATCGACCCGGCCCAAACCAAATTGAATGATGTCATGTTCATGTTTGTTCGTTTAGCACTAAACTTGTTCACAAACACATATGGAATGAAATTTCTTGTTTTTATTCGTTCATTTAGGAAGCGAACTTGTTCACGAACATATTAGAAAAAACAACATTCCTAATCCCAAACATTAGATATATTCACTTTGTTAAGCACTTGATATAAAATCATAAACACAATTATCCCATATTAAAGGCACCATACTAAACATAAACTAAATAAAATAAAGGACCATGAACAGAACGTGAATTTTGTTCGTGGTCGATTGTTTGTTCATTTTAAATTGTATTTTACGTTCTTTAAGTTTTAATAAAATTTTAGGCATTGTCCTGTAACTTACGAAATTACAACGGATGTCCTTTATGTGTTAATTTCTTTACAGAAGATGCCTTTTACGCTTTAATTTTTTTTTTTACAATGGATGTCCTTTAAAAATAAACTCTTAAGGGAGAAAGGACACCGCCTGTAAAGAAATTAGAATATAAAGAACATCCGCTATAATTTCATTAGTTAAAGAACAACGCTCGAAATTTTGCTGAAACTAAAAGGACGTAAAATGCAATTTACCCTTTAGCTAATCTAACACGATTCTTTATTCATGTTTGTTCATTTATTAAACTAATGAACGAATGTAAACGAACTTTCCGCCAAACGCTTCACAAACAATTTACCAAACATTCAGCTCATTTACAACCTTAACCATTACAGCTAACCATGACTTGAAATCCTACCAAATCAGTCTTATAAGTTATATTGTATACTAATAATAGATAAAGTGAATGAACAGTAAATTTGTTTTAAAGTCTTTTTATATGTGTTATTTAGTGGTTTTTTACGTGTGTTATGTGGTTCTTTTATATATCTTATGTAATTTGCATTTGTTTTTTATCGATGTAATTCACGTGTCAGTATTTTTTGAACATATCAAGATTTTTCTCTATGGGTTGCTGTAACGAGTGTAGGTGACGTAACAAAACAAACCGATACCGATCAAATTCCCGGCGTGTTGGTATATTTTTTATCATATCATGATTTTTTTTTCTCTATTGGTTGCTATAACGAATGTCAGTACCGTAATTAAACGAACTGATACCCACCCACTAGTTACCATAATATCATATGCCATGTCGTAACTTTGAAAAATAAAGTGGTGCATATAAAATTTGGAGTTAAATGCGATTTTAGTACTTGTGGTTTGGATCATTTTACCAGTTTAGTCCAAAGGTTTGAAACGTTGCCATTTTAGTCCAAACAGTTTCAAGTGTTGCCATTTTAGTCCACTGGGTTAACTTAATCCCTTTATTTTGTTAACTAGAAGGGCAATTTGACCATACAAAATAATCGAATTACCCTTCTAGCTAACATAAAAAATGGACGTAGTTAATCCAGTGGACTAAAATGACAACACTTAAAACTATTTGGACTAAAATGGCAACGTTTCAAACCTTTAGACTAACCTGGCAAAATAGGCCAAACCACACGGACTAAAATGACATTTAACTCTAAAATTTGACACAAACTTTGGTGGGGGGGGGGGGTCTAAATAGAATTTTTGTGAGTTAAATGCTTGGTTGGTCCCTGTGGTTTGCAAAAATTGCAAACTTGGTCCCAGTGGTTCACTAATTACAGAGTTGGTCCTACTAGTTGTACTTTTTGCACTCGGGTGGTCCTTATCACTAACCTTTGTTAAATTTCTCAGTTAAGTTGATGTTAAATGACTATAATACCCTTAAGACTAAAAATAAAAAAAAAAAACAATTAAAAATAAGTGGGCCCACCCTTCTTCCCCACCACACCCTTTAAGAGCCAACCACCACCATCTCCCCCAAACAAGTGGTATTGTGCATCAACATCTGCAACGACCGTCTCCCCAAGGGCTCAATTCACCATCACCATATTTGTCACAACAACCATCTCCTTAAACCACCACCCACCACCTGCATATCAATATCAAACGAATGTAGCCACTGCATAACCGTTCCATGAATCAACAAATCGTAATCTCAATCTCTGTCTCCAACGAACAAATCGGTCAAACGATCCGCAAGTCCGATTCCATTACCGTTCCGCAGTGCCGATGAATCTCCATAAACCACATCCGTAACATCCTCTTGCACCGATGATGAATCTTTAGTTGATTTGTACCGATCATCGACATCTCGATCATCAACTGATTGTTGTTTATCGTGATTATTCATATTGAAATGATTAATATTAACGATCTTGTAACGAATATGAAAAAAAATCGGTGATTTAGAAACCCCGGATGTTGAGGGATATGATTGAGGGGTGTGATTGGATAGATTTGTGTATAATAATAATTGGCAGAGAACCGAAACATGGGAGATAAGGGAGATGGTGACTGGTCGGAGATTAGAGAGACAGAGCTCCGGTGGAGGTGGTGGTGGGGAGACGGTGGAGGTGGAGGTGGAGGTGGGTGTTCGTAGTGCTTCACAATGGTCTTCGGAGGTGGGGTTGTGGTGGAATGATAGCTGACGATGGTTACATGTGTTTTAGAGAGAGAGAGGGGGGGGGGGGGGGGTGAAGAAGACGATGGTGAGTCCATCTCCTTTTGTTTTTTTTATTTTTACTTTTATTTTTTAATTGTTGAGGGTAATTTGGTCATTTAACATCAACTTAACTGAGAAATTTAACAATGGTTAGTGATAAGGACCACCCGAGTGCAAAAAGTACAACTATTAGGACCAACTCTGTAATTAGTGAACCACTGGAACCAAATATGCAATTTTTATAAACCACAGGACCAACCAAGCATTTAACTCAATTTTTGTTCATAAGGATAACGCCTTCTTGTTTCAAACCCCCTTCTCTTACACCAACAAATTCGAACCAAAAATGGAAGTAACAACAATTCACAACTGAAATTCAAACTCATTACATGAATGGCGACCTCAATTCTCCTTCAGCAATCCATCATCTGCAACCACCAGGTGCTTTATCTCAATCTTCATACATACACGAATCTGTTCATAACTTTCGATTAAGGTTTTATTGAATGAAATTGAAGCAGTTTGGGAAGAACAATTTGGCGGCAACTAAACCTAATTTCGTGGAGAAATGTATGAAAGTTCGTGATATTAAGGCTAGAGTAGCGGTTGACGCTATGGAGACTGCTACTTCTCCTACTGCTTTTCCGTTTTTTCAGACAGAACCGAGACAAGAAGATACGCCTGCTTCTAAGGTGAAGTAACGGTTATTGTTTTACTGTTAATAATAAGTAAATGCTATTGTTTGTTTTTAGACCTTTAGATCTGTAAGTATAGTTAGTGTAGAGGAGATGTGTATTCATTTGTTACTTGAGTTGATCATATACCGAGGTTATAAACAAATCCATGAACCTTTTTCGAGTGGCCTAGAAATGATAAAAGTAATTCCGGACAAACTTCTCGAGCTGGTTATGTTGCAAATTCATATGCTCTGAGTGCTTGTGATTTAGTCGACGTTTGGATCAGGAAGTTTGGTGCTACTGAGCATATGACCTCTGATCCTACTTTAGTTAAGGGTGCGTGAGCTTATCGAGAGGAGATGGAAAAATCTGTAACAATACTCATATTGGCCATTCCACCATCATGTGTGTTGTTTTAGTTTCAGGTCTTACAAAAAATCTTATGTCAGTCATGTATTGTTAAATTCCCATATCTTTGTTATGTCTGCTTCTGTCACTTTCTAGCTCACTTTGGCATTCTAGACGTTGGGGTTTCTTAATTGTTTTTGAGCTTTGTGTCACCCTCCTATGTTCACCATAGACTATAGCTTTGGTGTGCAAGTACTGGTGATACTTATATTATATGAAGACCAATCAGGTGTTTCATACTTTCATTAGCATGCGAAACACAGACTGACATCCACTTCATTCGAGATATGGTGTTACTTGTTAGTTCCACTGCCTCAGATTCATTATCTGCAACTTTGTCTTGATTGCTGATGTTTTGGCGATTCAGTCGATCCCAACATTTTGCTTGCGAGTGTATTAGAACTATTTTACTAGTATTGCATTGCCATCATGGCGATCTGTGAGTTTTTCCATGTGGCAGTTTTTAGGTCTCTATATCTGCTATAGTTGGTTGGAGAGTTACAGTTTTTAGCTCGGTTTTTTGCTACTCATATATATAGAAGAGATGTGTAGTCATTTGTTAGTTCTGTAGTGTTGACCATACATTTGGCCTAGATTCACTTCCGTTCTTCTCTCCGTTTATTATAAGTTTCTAATGACAAGTCCATGAACTTTGTCATTTGCATCTGAGTTTCGCCCTCTATTATAATCACAGTTTTAGCCTTTTAGGTTACTTATTGTTGTTGTTCATCTGTCAGTAATGAGACAGTTAATCCATATTGAATCGTGCACATTCTTTTAATGTAAAACTTGGTGTTTTCTTCTATACTAATCGAATTATTATCAAACAGCTGGAGCTAGCAGATCCTGAATTTTATAAAATGGGTTTTGTTAGAAGCATGAGAGCCTATGGGGTGGAATTCAGGGAAGGTCCAAACGGGTTTGGAGTTTATGCCTCAAAAGATATTGAACCTACTCGTCGTGCCAAGGTGAATCTTTATCTTAACTTAGTTGTATTGTTTGACAAATAAATGATTTCTGTATTATTTATTAGGTGGTCATGGAGATACCACTGGAATTAATGTTAACTATAAGCCAGAAAACCCCATGGATGTTCTTTCCTGACATCATACCCGTTGGGCATCCAATATTCGATATTATTAACTCAACACATCCGGAGGTACTCATCTAATTTCTGTATATTCCTCTGTTTATTTTGCTGAATTGAGGTTTTTACTTTTAACGGTGACAAGTAACTTTTTACCTGTTAATTTCTTGCAGACCGACTGGGACCTCAGAATGGCGTGTCTTCTTTTATACGCATTTGATCATGACAAGAATTTTTGGCAACTCTATGGTGATTTTTTGCCGAGTGCTGAGGAGTGCACTAGCTTACTTCTAGCTACAGAGGTTTGTATATACGTAGAATGCTTTCAACACATAGTATGTTAAGTCACATAGTCAACTCCTTGGTCCCTCTCGTCATGTTATTTTGATTTTTGGTAAGAATGTCATAACTTATAGAAAATCAGTATGTTATGTATCAAGCTTCTTAACTCGTTCTATTAACATGATGCAGGATGACCTGAAGGAGCTTCATGACGAGAATCTTGCGTCAACTATGAGAAAAGAGAAAGCACGAGCTCTAGAATTTTGGGAAAAGAATTGGGTACTATTATGTGACATTTTTCATCACATTTCTTTATATTAATCTCTAAAAAGTTACGATTTATTTCGATATTTATCTTTTCACAGCACCATGGTATGCCCCTGAAAGTAAAGCGGCTCGCTCGAGATCCAGAGAGATTTATTTGGGCAGTTAGTATGGCACAAACTAGACATATTAACTTTCGAATAAGAGTCGGTTCGTTAGTTCAGGACGCAAATATGTTTGCACCTTATGCTGGTAACTTTTATACATTTTTAATTCCTTGTAAATAATCTCTGATACAAAGAGCATAGTAACATTATCATTTTCACATATATACTTGCTTTCGGCCGTTATATATTCGTGTATTGATGATTCATATATGGTCATATTTTCCAGATATGTTAAACCATTCTTGTCAGCCAAATTGCTTTTTCCATTGGCGATTTAGGGATCGCATGTTTGAGGTGATGACAAATGCTGGACAAAGGATTAAAAAAGGGGAAGAGGTAAATCATGATTGTTGTTATCCATTGATGCTTATAGAACCCTAAAAACGAACTCATTATCTTTTCAGATGACCGTTAATTACATGAGGGGCCAGAGGAACAATATGCTTATGCAAAGATATGGCTTTTCATCACTTTCAGTAATTCCTGCTAAACTAGTCCCATTTCTTTATTTTCTTATATGATAAACTTTATTGTGCTTTTTTTTCTTATGTATTAAATATTAATCTCCAATCTTGTATTGAACATTTGCAGAATCCTTGGGATGTCCTTCCGTTTTCTGGAAATGCAAAGATTCATTTAGACTCCTTCTTGTCGGTCTTCAACATATCTGGCTCTTACGAAGATTATTATCATAACGGTAGGATTTTCATTACCAACTTTTATTCATACGTTAAATTTACATAATTTGTTTCTTAATTATTTGGCAGCCAAAATTGCAAATGAAGGAGATAATTTTGTAGATGGGGCAATTTTAGCAGCTGCAAGAACACTGCCCACATGGTCAGAAGGGGATATCCCGCCAATCCCAAGCTTAGAGATAAAAGCCGTAAAAACCCTACAAGAAGAATGCCAACAAATTCTAACCAAATATAGCACCACTTCTAAGCAAGACCAGCATATCCTAGGTAATATTTTAATCAGCTGCTTGGGTAACAGTCAAAATGGACTGGGCTTGACCGTCGAGTGGGCTTGACGTACCACCATTTTTTGTTTCTTTTTTCCATCAACCGACTTTGTATCTTTAATTCTTTTAAATTTTCCATGGAACCTTCTTATGAATTAATTTCTAAAAAGAAATTTTGCCTTCTCTTCCCTTCTGTAGATTTGACACCAGAAATGAGCTGGACCCGCGAAACTGCAATCAAGTATGTGTCACTCTATAGTCTATACAATTTCTTGTCTTTTGATATAATATACATATAATTTTTTTTGCTAGTGTATCACTATTTATAAAATAGTGCCCGCTATTTATCACTATTTGTCGGTATTCGCCATTAACAACTATGCTTTCTAACCTAAACACCACGGGTCTTGCATACATTAATTTCATCCACAACATTGATAAATGCATGATGCTATGCACTAAGGCAGTCACAAAGCCAGAAAATCTATTTTGATTGACTAAACTCTGCATTAAATATTCAAACTATATAATTTATGATTTTAAACTAAAATTTGAACACTTATATTAGCTACAAAATTTGGTTTTGAGCATGTGAAATTTGTGATTGTAATGCAGGTATAGGTTGCACAGGAAGTTGTTTGTGGAGAAGGTTATAGAGGCTTTGGATATATATCAAGATAGGATATTGTTTTAGTTATGGCAGTTTAGTGTTGTAGTGTGTGTAGGGCAGGAAGTATGGCTGGCAAGAGAGGGGTCCCTACATAGTCCTTTTGTTAGGCCAAAGTACCGAGAACAGTGTTTAAACATGGATTTCTCTCACTTTTTTTTCCTTTTTTTCTCTTTTTGCTTAATTTAGTTCAATGGGTTTCTCATGGTAAATGCCACACTTGCACACTTTATTCGTGTTACCTTTTTCTTTAAATCCATGGTATCAAACTGTTCCATAAATCGGTCTAATCAAATTGGTTAGAACGGTTCCATAAATCGGCTATTTGGTTTTAGAAGTGTCAAACTATGGTTTATGGATCTTACCTCTCAAATGGATGCATGCACCCGTGGTTGCATCTATGCCATGGATTTGGAGTGATGCCACTTTTTAGGCCAGGGTATCATTGTTTCCTATTTTGGTCATTCAATCTTAGTTTCAGAAAGTATTGGTCTATTCTTTTCTTTTTTGCCTTTTAAGCTATCTATTATCATTCTTTACATGTATTTTATATAATTTTAAATGCATGAACTAACAACCTGTTTTATATTATTTTCATTTAGAAAAAAAAAAACTGTGTTTTTACAACACAACTTGCTCTTCTCTTATTATGAAATGTAATACGTTACTAAAATGTTATTTTGTGACAAATATATTGTTCAAACTAAACTAAACTAAACCAAACAAGCTAAAGGTTAGATCCATTTAGAGCACCTACAACGCTTGGACGTGACAAAATTGTGAACGGCGTCCGTTGGAATTGGAGGAGAGGGAAGGGCTGTGCTAGTGAGTACGAACACCATCCGTGAAGGATTGCAAAAGGTGTGAAGGATAGTAAAAGGGGGAGGGTGGGGAAGGGAATTCGTTAATGTCTGTCCGAAAATGCTAACATGGAGGAGAGGGTGGCATCTTCATCTCCAACGGAGATGACCTTATATATGTAATAGTTCATTTCATAAGTTTATTTAAGTAATATGCTTAAAGTTCCATTTGGTGTTGGTGATTTTGGTATCGCTGTAATCATTTTACTATAACTAGATTTATTTAAAACCAAAGAAAAATAAGAATAAGTACTATAACTAGATTTATTTAAAACCAAAGAAAAATAAGAATAAGTACTATAACTAGATTTATTTAAAACCAAAGAAAAATAAGAATAAGTATGTATACGAGTTATAAGGTGTCGAGTACTTGCCCAGGGGTTTAAGAGGGTGACGCCCCTTCCTAGGGGTTCTAACTTCTAAGTGGATGTGCCACCTTACGTGTTTTGGGGCGCAGGGTCTGTAGGTAGCAATTTTTTTCTTGTTATCTTATTAAAACAATACTAAAAGTTGCTTCGAATGTGTATGAGTAATGGAAAATAACAACGAAACTGGTATTGGTTGCAACTAAATAGCAAACTATGTGTAATGGGGCGTTAAACCCCATCCACCTCAGCTTATTCACATCGTTAAACCACTACGGGCAAATCAAATGGCCGGCGCCATGGGTATCTTTGCCATTGGCTTGCCAAGTGTGAGAGCAAAATAAGTTGGGCCATGCTTTTTCCAACCAATCACACATTATCTTTTTTCTTTTAATTTAATTTTTAATTAAAACCAATACCATGTGAAACGATGGTTTAGTTAAATGTCCACTACACTCATGTGAAATAATGATTTAGTTAAAGCCTCACTATTCACGTGACAATAACGTGCGCTACACAGTCTCAGTGGTAACCATCACTAGTAATATGCAAATGTTCAACAATTTGGTTTAGTAGGTAATGGTCATCAATACCAACTAACTTTCCCTATTTCTTGACCATCAATGGTGAGAAACCATTGAGATAGTTTCTACCATGGACTTTCCACTAATACATATACTATCGACACTTATAAGTTATAACTATTAACCATCAACTGAAACAGAGTGATAATTCATCCCCAATAGGCCAATATAAAAAAGAAGCAATTGTCAAATCTTGACACAAATTTTGTTAACATATCTTTCATATTATATATATATATAGAGAGAAAGTATAATGTACAAAAGGGCTTAACGTACGTTAACGTACGCGACAGAAAAACAACTTGCGTGATTACATTTCCATGAGTTATTATGCTCCCATGCGTGATTGCGACAGAAAAACAACTTGCGTGATTACATTTCCATGCGTTATTAATGCTCCCATGCGTGATTATTTATGCTCCCATGCGTGATTATCACCAAATAACTGATCCCATGCGTGATTAACTGATCCATGCGTGATTATGACCCTGATCTGATGGTTACGCTTGTCGCGTACGTGAAGTACGATAAGGCTTTTTGTATGTTAACCTTTCTCTCTCTCTCTCTCTCTCTATATATATATATATATATTATCTAATAGTCTTAAAAGACAAAGTCGTTGTCTATGCAACCGACCTTTGTCACCTCAAACTACGTATATTAAAAGAGTAGAAATAAACAATAAAATAAATTAGATTGCAGTGCAGTTGGTTTTATTGATTCTGTTCAAAGACAAGGTTCTGTGTTTTGTGTTCGAGGCTGCTAACTTCCTTTTAATTTTAACTTTTTGGTTTCTTCTTGGTTATTTTTTTTATTTGTTTCCTATTTGTTGCTTTTCTTTCTTGGTTATTTTTTTGTTTGTTTTTATTTTGTTGCTTTTCTTTCTTGGTTATTTTAATAATAACTATAAGTAAATATGATCATCTTATTACTAAGTTAGAGTTTCATAAATTACACGAGTTGAATAAATTTATTATTACACACTTAGTAATAAAAATAAATTAAATGACAAAGGTCGTGCTACAAAGAAACTACTCGAAAAAATAACTATGTTTTTACGTAGTTATTTTTAAGTACATTCCGGTATAGACCAAGTTGATGTGTTTTTTCTCTCGGTAATGAGTCTAATCAAATATAATACATATTCGTGTTTATTTTTATGTGTGTTTTCAATTGATCTACATTTTGATATAAATTGTGTTCGGGACGAGTTGGGTCAAATATCTTACATTATAAATTCGGGTTACTTTAAGTTTTGGTGCCGCCGCAACCAGTGGCGGACCCAGGAATTTTTCCATGGGGGTGCGGAACATTTTTAAAAATTTTAGGCCCCAATGTATATAAGTAAAAAATCGGTTAGTATCGGGTCGGGTCATGTAAAACAAAAGAACATCGAACTAAATTATATAATCATCAAAAATATGTCAAACCTTGTTACAAACATAATTAAAACGACACCCTGCGGATTTTCATTTTTTGAAATCTATCCAAAACATGGCTCCATAACATATTACATAATATATCAACTATTCAAGTCCTAGAAATAATAATGTAAATAACCCTAAAAATCATCTAAACAACATATACACCATAAAAAGAAAAAGCCAAACATTCTTCACTAACAAATATAACCCACCAGATCTACCGTGTGGTGTATGCGGCTATAAAAAAAGGCAAAATATCATCACTAAAAAAATATAACCCACCATATAACATAATGAAAAAACAAAACGAAGCACATGTCTACTGTCATGGTTAGTATGCGGCTAATATCAACCAAAAAATCAACCAAAATTCATAAAAAATAACAAAGAAATTTACCCGTGTTCGATCGGCGGTGGTATGGTGGCTGATTACGGTGGTATAAAGAGAGCGGGAGAGAATATGTAAGGGTTTTGGGCTTGTTTATTTTATTTTAGTTTGAAATATTGTTGATTTGTTGGGTTTGTTTATTGGGCTAAGACTTAGTAGTGGGCTAGTTAAAGATATTGGGTATTTGGGTTTAGTTATTTAGGTATTAAAAGTTATATAATTTAGGTAGTATTTAAAATAAAAATAAGAGTTTACGAAAAAAAATTAAAATATAATTTGATAACAATTTTTACCTAAGGGGTGCAGACGAAAAATTTCAAGAGGTGCGGACGGAAATTCCAAGGGGTGCGGACGAAAAATTCCAAGGGGTGCGGACGGGATTTTCGACGGAACTTAGCACTAAATTTTTTTTTCCCGGGGGTGCGCCCGCCCACCCTGACTTTGTCTTAGGTCCGCCCATGGCTGCAACGCGCGGCGGGTCATTATACTATATATATATTATTTTGCAATGTCGGTGACCAATTAACTTTTGTCACACGATGTGTTATAAATTTTATTTCACAAAGAGGTCCAGGTTAGATTCCTCGTGGCCTTTCCATGTTCATTTCCTTTTTCTAATTTTCTACCTGTCATAACTATACCTTCTACATTCCAATCTTGACATCAATCCTCCTTAACTTCTATTAAATACTTTCTAAGTTTATATAGCAAAGTAGTCCCTCAAAATTATATTTTTCCCACTTTTAGGAACGTTTTAAGAAAAAGTGTTTACCACCTTTGCTTATGGGAGAATTTTTGCAACACAGTGGGTGGGTCAGTTGTGTCGCAATCCGCTACAAGTTTGTTTCTCAAGTCGGGTGTGTGAAACTTGGTGCAATACCAACTTGAAGGACCCGAATGGTTAATCTTGAAAGTATAAGGGTGGTTCGGTTTTGGTCTCATGGGGTGGCATGGAGGAGATCAAGGATAACAATAATAATTATTAATATCTTTATTATTAAGTTAGTTTCTTTGTTTATCTTTTATGTTTTTACGAAGATAAGGATAAAACAAAGTTGAAGGTTACTAGTTAAATGGTTTGTTAGAGTTATCTAATTTGGTCAGAGTTAGAATTCGTATGAGAGTCAAATTAGTCAAAGTATAGGATTTCTAGTATTATAAATATGGAGTCTTTGTAATTTACTTTATGCATTGAATTAATAGAAAATAATTTGTTTTAGAAAAGTGTTCTGATATATTCTTTTCTTTTATTCTTGAAGTTCGATTTGTTTTGCCACTTATCAAAATTGTTGAGCAAGAGTTTTAGTTTGAGTTGTGTGTTCTTGATTCACTTGTGTAAACGACCTCAGGTTTAACAGGGTGGAACTAAGATGACAATCGTCTTAGTGTATGTGAGTATGTAGACGACTTGATAATAACCGACAGTGGTGAAGATGGAATGACTCAACTCAATGAAATTTTATGTGTGCTTTTTTCACATGATAGACTTAGGTGATCCAAATCATTTTTTGGACCTTGAACTGAGCTGTTAAGATGATGCTACTGTTTTACATCAGAGGAAACATAATGTGGATTTATTAGCACGGTTTGAGATGCTTAATTGTAAACCATGAGTGGTGCCCATGGATGTCAATGCAAGGTTATGTGTTGATAAAGGAAAGAAACTTGATGATCTTACTATGTACCCTCAATTGTAGCAAGCCTTATCTATTTAAGGATTACCTGACCTGACATACTTTTACAATAAGTGTGCTAAGGCTGGTGGGTGTGGAGGAGGGTAGTCCTTTGGGGATGATCCGTCACGTAGGCGGCCACGTCATCAGGTGTAGGGGATGTGGGCCAATGATGTGGTGATGAGCCCCTTTATACATACATACATATGTATGTATATGTGTGTGTTGGATAAGGAAGAGAGGGACGTCGCGAGCGGCTTTGGGAGGACGAAGACGACGGGGACAGGCCCAAGGGGGCGGTGTAGTCGGCCCAGGACTACCCTCAACAGCACGGGGACGAACCCCACACTAGACAACCTAAGTCGGTATATGCAAAATCCTCAAAAACCTCGTCATGGTGTCGTGTTGCCCATATCTTTGCGTTTTATCCAATCGCAGTGCTTATATAGGTTACGTTGAGTTCAATCAGATACGTTAAAACACATGTTTTCATATAGTTAATGCGTCACATAACGCTTGGACTAATTCTTTCCACGTTTGCGATGTACCCACGCTGCAACACGCACGAGTTTTTTTACTACTAGTTCATTCCCATTATTCTTTGTAAATTATCTGAAGAGGTATGGTCCCAATTCCTTGCCAACATGGCAAGGACCACACCACCTTTTCCATCAGACGTGGCGCTGACATCGACGAAGTTATCCAGAAGAAGCTTCTGGAAAATATCTGGGTGAATCCAAAGATGCTCCACCCGACATAAAGGACACAACGTGTCACCAGTCACCAGGCGCCACGTAGGCCAGTAACAAATCCAGGGGCAGCCCGACAATGCCAGTACGACGTCTCCAAGACGAGCGAATGCGAGCGCGCCACGTGTACCACCACGCTGACCACAGCAGAGGAGACCAAGAGGATATTCCCCTTGGTCGGACAGCTGGCGTGCAACCACAGCTGGCATCGCTGCTCCTCCCTCTCTCGTCATCCGGCTATAAATAGAACCCTCCATCATTCAGGTAAAGGAATCTGGCTCTCATTATTCCACAGTTAACACACACTGATTATTCCCCTCGGAACAGTACTTATTCTCACGCCGGAGCCTGGTTAAGAGGGAAACCCCCATATTCCCCTCTTAACGAGACTAACGGTGTTGCTGTTTTGCAGGAAACAGACCATCTTACGAGTAGGAAGAGAGATTGAACCCACAAGAGAAATAACCCCACAGATTAACCGTAGTGTTAACCTGTGTTTCATCATTATCCAATTAAACTTTTGATAAACACCATTTCGTTTCAAAAGATATCCAACCAACATACATTTCGTTTACTAATCAAAATTTAAGTTAGGCAAAACTAAATTACAGGCACAAACGACGCCTTCTACCATTTATTAAAAAGAACGACGGTTTTGCGGAAACGAAAGAGGGGTTAAAATCTCCTCCTCCTCTTCCTCCTACTCCCGCCGCTTCAATTCCGCCGCCTCCGATTGGCCGTCGTTCGACGGTGGTCGCACGCACAACTTAACCTAACCTCACCCGATTCCACCGATAATAATCGATTATCCCGCTGGCTTTCTAATCATCAGGTGTGTATGTATAATTTCAGCCATTAATATAATTATTATATATCTATGTATTTTACTCTTGCTTCACGCATTTATTATCTGTCTTTCTCTACTTTTGTCCTCCACAATACTTCCACTTTTCCTTTTTCAACCTACTCTTTCACATACTCTTTCTATTTCCTATTAAACCCTAATTTCTACCAACCGATTTCAGATTTCAGTATTTGTATGTTGAGTTCGTAATTGCTCTATACGTTTGCTATATACGTGATTTGTCGTATGGTTTTCTCAGGTACTCGGATTTATTTGCCTGTGTTTTTTTTTTTTGTAATTGAACTTCACTTTTGTTGAATTCGTATGTATAGATTTAGTTGATTGATGCTGATGAAAGTATGTTGAATGAATTAACATTGGTAGTTGACTGCTTGCTTGTGTTACATTTGAGGATGAACTTGGCCTTATGAGGAGTTTTCATAGTTTGGTGTTAGTTAGGGGATTGAATATTCTGTGTTGTTGTTAATTTGTTATAGATAGGAATTAAGACCATTTTAGTGTGTTGTAATCTGGATTCTAGATGCATTTAGTAGTGGTTTGCTGCTGTTCTCTGTGCAAATGTGTGTTCATGATTGTTTGAATTGAATGTTCACAAGTGTTTGGCAATTTAGGTAATATGTAACTGACACTAGGGTTGTAATTGAGCCGAGTCGAGCTCGAGCGTGATGATGATACTTGAGCTTGGATCATTGAAATTTCTGAAGCTCGAGTTCAAGCTCGGCTCTGTACAAGTCTATTATATCAAGATCGAGCTTGGGTCGGTACACAATATCCACACATTTGAACTTCTAAGAACATATCTACACACTTTGTTTGTAAAATTTTAGAAGTTAATGTGGGCCCAGTATCTGAACTTCTACGAACAATATGAACAAATCTAAACTTAATTAAATTGAAAATTGAGAAGCTATTTGAACTTCTACAAACAGTATGAACATCATGAACCAAAAGACGATTGAGAAGCAAACGGTGCTATGAGTGGAGGGCAAGTTGAAAAGCAATTGCCAATTGGGGCAGTGAGTGGAGAGCGATTGAGAAACATATGGGCCCGTGAGAAGCGAGAGCCAATGTCGATTGAGGACGATTAAGAGTGAGCGGTTGTCGATTGAGGGCGATTAAGAGTGAGCGGTCGTCGATCTAGGTGTGAGATGTTGTCTATTGAGAGAACTAGTTAGGGACTACGGGCAAAATCTTATTATACTAAATCTGCAAAAGATACACACTTTTGAATTGGGCTAGGTATTGGTAAAGCCTTTCCCTACTAAAAGATTGCTTAAATTTGTAAAAGAACCAAATGTGATTAAGTTTATAAAAGGCTTGTTTAGGCTCACAAGCCTAAACGATCACACTATATAAAGCTTTGGCTCGCATGTGATTAAGTTTATAAAAGGCCCAAATGTGATTAAGTTTTTAAAAGGCTTGTTTAGGCTTGCAAGCCTAAATGATCACGCTATACAAAGCTCTGGTTCGTTAAGTAAATGAGCTTTATACGAGACTCGATCTCATTTTGAGCTTTTACCAATCCCCTCTCGAATAGCTATCGAGCGGCTTGGCTCCTTTACACCTAACTGACATCGATAAAAAAAGTAGTTATTCCATTTTAGCCTTAAGCTACTTTCTTTAATTTTAACACTTAACTGACATCGATAAAAAAAGTAGTTATTCCATTTTAGCCTTAAGCTACTTTCTTTAATTTTAGGTTGTAGCTTTGTCAGTTGTTTTGTTTCCATTGCGCCAAGTGCTTTTTATAAGCACATTTACTAGTATATGACCTATAAGATAGATGGTTTCTTGTCCACAAGGATGGAGCTTTAGGAAGGGTCACTGGCTTATGTTAGATTTTTGTTGAGTTGTGTTCTTGCTATATCTTTGTAAGTGTGAGTTTTGTTTTGCTTATTACTATCAGTCACCCTGTTGACACATTTGACATATCACACTTGCGATGTCGTTGGTACTAATACTATAAGGCAACATTAATGTAGGGTATATCTGATGAACGGACAATTTCATGCATTGCATCAGTAAAACGTAAAAAATGAAACCAAATACCAATGGGATGTCGGGTGCACAAAGGGGGAAAACGTTTCAGGGTCAAGGGCCAAATTGGATTCTCATAGCAGGTGGTGCTTTATTGAGTACACTATCGGTCCGTCTTGGTTACAGGCTCAAACAGGCTCTGGACTCAAAGCAGCCACAAAATAATAGCAACGGTTTAAAAGGTATTTTGAGACTTTAAACTGTCAAGTGACTTCACTTTCGGTCTTTAGTTTGCAATATATTAATTTGTCAAGTTGGTAAACTGTAGAAAACGGGAAACTCACTGCCGGAAAGAGGCCAGGAAAATGTCGTTCACATTCACACTTGTATTGTTTTGAACAGGAGGATGGTTGCTTTAATTGCGTTTCAGGTATGAAATATTGTAGCCAAATATCTTTGAAGTTATTATTTAAAATTTTTTAGTGGTATAATTGTCTCTGTTTTGACTTTATAAAACAGGAACAGAAGGTGACACCGAGATTAAGCCACAACACAACGGTCAGTTGCATACAGAACGTGAAATGGCACTTCCGTTAGTGACGGTTTCAGCTCCCGTATACAACAAAGAGAGCGGTGTACTATGGGCCACTTCACCAGACAGACTCGAACTACCCCAGAAGCCATTTCACCGTTCAAATAGCTCAGATTCTCCATGCGTCTCCGAATCAGGCTCCGACATTTTCACTAAACGCGAGGTAATTCAAAAACTGCGACAACAGTTAAAAAGACGAGACGACATGATTCTCGAAATGCAAGATCAGATTGCGGAGCTGCAGAATTCTTTAACCTCACAACGTTCCCATTCAGATCATCTGCAATCCCTATTAGAAGCTGCAAACCGGGACCTTTTTGACTCAGAGAGGGAAATTCAGAGGCTAAGAAAGGCAATTGCCGATATCTGTGTAGGACAGCCGGGCTCCAATGAAAAACTGTACGGAAACTCAAACGGGTATGCAGACGTTGATGGCAGCTTGGATACAGCAAGAAGCGGAAACGAAGTTGATAAAATGGAGATTTTGAAAAAGGAAGTATGTGAGTTGAAAGAATTGATAGAAGGGAAAGATTATTTACTTCAGAATTACAAGGAGCAGAAATCGGAGCTTTCTTTGAAGGTGAAGGAGTTGCAGCACAGGTTGAATTCTCATGTTCCCAACATTTTGTAGGATTTTTGGTTTTCCGTTTTAACTTCCTGTGTATTCTTCTTACTTTTCTTCCTCTTATGAATCTAAAAGCTCCATTTTTCTTTTTGTTTTGGGTGTTTTATGATTTGGTGTGAATACGAATACGGTACTAGCTTCAAGAATGAGCTGAGAATATTTACTTTCTTTTATATATTTTCGATATCCAGTTTTTATGTTTCTTTTTAGTATAGTTTTCGCGCACAAGCTGAATCTAGCGAATTTTTGACTTGAGTTATCTTATTAGTCTCAAACACGACTAATATTAGGCTTTGAAACGAGTCAAGCTAAAGTAGATCTACATTGACTTACACTCCTGGAAACTATTGACTTGGTTGTAATTATAGTCTAGGATTTTTTTTTTTAACTTATTGTGTGTTTTTTCCTGGTGTTTATTTCAATTTTATTGAATGGATTTTTATGTTAAAAAATGTTGTATAGTTTAATTTACTTGTATTTTTGCATTACAGTTTATGCTTTTGTATAATTAATCAAAAATAATAATTAGCTAATCTCTTTTCTAGTAACTATTTAAATGTTATATCAATTTGGACTTCTTATAAAGACTTCAATGACATTATTTCAAATAAAGTTCTTTATAAAGAGTAAATTACTTTTTGGGTCCACGTGTTTTAATGGTTTTAACCACTTAAGTCCAAAATCAAAAAAATTAACGCTCTTGTCCCTGCGACCATCGTAGTGAGTAGTGACCGCCACCATTACATGCTAACTTCTTCAGCAAATTTACTAATCAATCATTTTTTATTTTATTAAACATAAACAAATGCATTACAAGTTCAAGTATTTAAAATTTCAAACTGTTTTGACAAACTAAAAATCCATATTCATTATTTTAGTCCAAATTAAAAAGAAATGAGCAATATGCCATCCGAATTATTGTGACAAACCAAAAACCGATACCAACATCAATACTGGAACCAACACCCGTATTCATTGAATTTGATTGATGTAACCAATACCGTAATAAACATTATAGATACCAATAAAAACCGAATTCGATAATTCTTGTCTTATCGATCTCACATAAACATTTTCCAACAATACATAGTCGGATTCGGGGTTAAACACAACTTTTAGGGCACACACCCGAAAAAAATAAATAAATAAATGCATTTCCCGCCAAAAAATTGGAGCCTTCCCTTCAACTACTCTAATTATATCCCATTTTCCCTCTTTTAGATAAACTGAAAGACAGCATAAACCCTAACCCTCGTTCACCATCTTCAAACCTCTTCACGATTCAACCTGCTGCTCAGATCATTACACAAATCAAAGCTACAAAATGAAGGGAGGAACCCTTCAGATCAACTGGCACGACACTAAACCCGTTCTAACCCTAGATTTTCACCCCATCTCCGGCATTCTCGCCACCGCTGGCGCTGATTACGACATCAAGGTTTCTTTCTTCTTCCCGATCTGTATCTACTCTGCGTCTATGTATGTATATGCTTGTAGTTGTAGTAAGTACTAGTATTCACTCGAAGGTTAGGTTCACTTCGATTGATAATTTTGGAGATGTATGGATTCGGTTAGTTCTGTTGGTATGATGAGTTTGAAGTTACTTATATGAATTTGTTAACTCAATTTTGGCTGATTGAACTGGAATTTTGCAGCTGTGGCTTATAGCTTCTGAAGAAGGGGAAAAGAAGGTTCCTGCTTCTACTTACCAGAATAGCCTTTCGTATCATGGATCGGCTGTCAATGCTATCCGCTTTTCTCCTTCCGGTACTACTTTTGCTTGTAATATATTTGTTACTTGAGTAGTATTTGTTAATTAAAGATTTCAAGATAGTAGAATTGATAGTTGGAAGGGTGATTCTCTTTTTCTGTTTAGATAATGATCAAATTCCTAGAATTATATGTGTACATTTGTATGAATTTTAGCATTCGGCGTGGTTTTAAAAAGCGTTTGGCAATCTGATGCGTTTAGATCCCGAAAGATGATGTGTGATGTGCAAAGCGCACATATGAGCGGCGTTCGTTACAAATTTTTTTTTTATCAATAATATTATTACTCGTTAACTTTTAAACGCTAAAATTAAAAGATATTTTCATCACCCCTAGTAGGATTTGTTCAATCGATGGTCTAATTTGTTCAAATACTCAAACACACTTGATGGTCAGATTTGTTAAATTAGATTTGAAAAACTCTGACCCACTGCAATCAGGGTCCAATTTGTTCAAATGCTTGTCAACTGCATAAGGCGCCGCATCAGGCTGCAGGATGTGATGCACGCATCATAAAATTGCATCGCGTGATGCGATCTCATCACCGCGTCATGCGATGCGCGCAGTATGCGTTTCTGTTATAACCAAGGTTCTCGGTTAAATGATGTTTGATCATTTCAATGTGTACACACATTAAAATCTATGTGTGTTTGTTCAAGTAGTAAGTTTAATACTAACTGAGTCAAACTTTGACCTTTATCATCTTTTTCCCTATTAATGAAATCCATGAATTTCATACGTTAAAGCTTACATGTTAGATACTTTCACATTGTTTGTCTGGACTTTAGTCTGTTTGATACTAATAAAGTTACATCCATCTGGAACATGCAGGAGAGTATCTTGCTTCTGGTGCTGATGGTACGAGTTATTAAGTTGATTTGATGATAATTTATTTTCATTAATAGAGAGACAAATACACGGTTTAAACTCTTATAAATGTAGGTGGTGAGCTGATAATATGGAAGCAGCACAATACTGACTCTGGTCAAGTATGGAAGGTCCTCAAGACACTATCGTACGACCTTTCGTTTCTAGTTTATGATTGCAATTCGTCAATCCAGTTAATTTAAAATAACAAGACCAGTCATGTTAAAGTTACAAATTCTATCTCTTATACTCATAACTGAAGCATTCAGGTTTCACCGAAAGGACGTATTGGACTTGGAGTGGTCTACAGATGGTGCATATCTCATTTCTGGATCAGTCGATAACTCATGCATCATATGGGATGTTAATAAAGGTTGGAAAAATGAGTGAAATTAAAGCAAAAACTGTCAATATGCAACTTTAGGTGATTATCTAAGTCTATCTTTGACTTTTATAGGGTCTGTTCATCAGATTTTAGATGGCCATTTCCATTATGTTCAAGGTGTAGCATGGGATCCTTTAAATAAGTACACTGCTTCACTTAGTTCAGACAGAACTTGTCGCATCTATGCTAAAAAACCGCAAAATAAAGCAAAAGGAAGTGAGAAGCTTAATTATGTTTGTCAGCATATTCTTTCTAAAGTTGAACCACAAGTGGCTGAAGAATCCAAGGTTAGAAATATCTCTTACTATTTCTCTCATTAATTTAAAAAAAAATGCAAATGCAGTTAATGAATTAGCTTGTAATTATCATGCAGTCTGCTAAACACCATATTTTTTATGACGAGACACTGCCATCTTTCTTTAGAAGATTATCTTGGTCACCTGATGGTTCATTTCTTCTTGTGCCTGCTGGTATTTTTCTTCAGAATTCATTATGTTGATTTGCAGGTTTTGTTCAAAGTCTATGCTAATGTGTTACAAACTAAAGAATATTTGAAATATAACTAGTTGCATTTTCTTTTTCTTTTATTTTGATTCTGGTACAGGTTCTTACAAACTATCACCCACTTCAGAGCCTGGCAACACTGCTTATGTGTTGTCTAGAAAAGATCTTTCAAGGCAAGATAACGTTTACGTCCGTCTTCATTTTTGTTATTTGTTTTTCTTGATATTACATATCCATACGATAATAGTGCATAACACAAGGGTATTTTAAAATACCCAAAAGTTAAGAACTTTGTTTTGCTTTAATGCAAAAGGTACAACCTAAAATAAGGGTAAATTAGTCTTTCAAACACTAATTACACTTTAATTCCCTCATCTTAATTACACTTTAATCCCTCATCTTTAACAAAATTATAGATAATGAGTTAGCTTTACACTTAATTACACCTTATCCCTTATAAAAAACTAACTACCCCAATGATTTTTTTAACGGTCATAACTTTTTTGTACATTAATATTTAAAAAAAATTACACCATTATTACAAGTATTTTATTCTCTTTAATTTGAGTCTAATTATAGTTTTTTAATCAAAAAATTGATATATTACGTGATTAGTAGTGTCTAAGGGTGAGCAATAACCGAATCGTTAACCGAAATCGAACCGAAAACAGAGGAAACCGAACCGAGATCAACCAAAAACTGAATCAACTGAAAACCGATTAACTGAAACTCGAACCAACCAAAACCTGTTATCAAATTTTCACCCTCGTTTAACCAAAATTGACTGAATCGAACCATTCAGATTTTCATATATTTCTAGCTTTTATACCTTAAGTTCATGTATTTCATAATTATACCACCATTTTTGTATTTATACTTCCATTTCATGTAACCAAATAAACCAAACTGATTAATCGAAAACCGATTAGTTAATAAAATAGACTAATCGATGAATTCGGTTTCGGTTGAGGATAATAACCGAACCAACCAAACAATGCACACCCTGACAGTGTCTGTGTTTCCCGCCGCATTGCGCCGGGCACCCTTCTTCTAGTATAATTACACAGACATTTGTATCTATGTTTGATTATTTTTTTATGCTTTTGATATTATAGGCCTGCTTTAATGCTCCCTGGTGCCAGCAAAGCTGTTGTAGCAGTGCGTTTTTGCCCTAAGGCCTTCAGCCTCCGTGGGTTAGGCACATGTAAGTTTTGTTTAATGTTATGAAAAATTGGGTTCATGTAAGTTTTATTACTTAAAGCCATCTTTTTGATTTGAAAAATTGGGTTCATGTAAGTTTTATTAATTAAAGCTATCTTTTTGAAGTATTAAAATAAATAATTACTCACTTTTAGTTTGCTTTTGTTTCGTGTAGCTTCATCTTTCAAGCTCCCATATAGATTGGTATTTGCGGTTGCCACATTAAATTCTTTATATGTATATGACACCGAAGGTGTTGAGCCAATAGCAGTCTTGGCTGGTCTTCATTACGCAGCAATAACTGACATTGCATGGTAAGTCTTCCTTGCAGCACAATATGTATTTATACATATATTAGATACAAGTGGAAATTCTGAATTAGATTATTGTTGAGTCTATTGAAAGGAATTACACTAACTTGTTTATTTTTTAGAAATTCTTCCTTTTTTAATTTATATTTAATTACCTTTTTAAAATTTTGGCTGATTTAGGTCACCTACAGCCAAGTTCTTAGCACTGTCTTCTCAAGATGGTTATTGCACCCTTGTGGAATTCGAGAACGATGAGTTGGGAGTGCCCGTCTCTCTTTCAGGTTCAGTTGACATATTCTTTTATATTAGCAATCGTTTTTTCTTTTGCTATTGCAAATCTGTTTTTTAATCATATATATCTTTTTATTTCTTTCAGGAATTGAACAAATTCCAGTAGATGAGAATACAGCTGCAGTTGATGATCTGGAAAGAAGTAAAGAAACCAAAAAAGGGCATGAAGTGGTGAAAAAGGCTGATGTTCAGGCAATGGAAACAGATGAAAAGAAAGGGGAACCGAGTTTAGTGAACTCAACAGAGAAACAGGATGGAAAACAACCATCACCAAGCGCGGTGCTTCCAAGTAAACCAGCTAAGAGACGAATTACCCCAATGGCCATTGATTGAGTTAGTTTTTTTCCTAATGTATCTGAATGCTAATTCAACTATTGTTTTTTTTAATACTCACTTTGTATAATCTTTAAGGATGCCTAGAAATTTTATATCAAAATCCAATTTGGTTTCCTATATTGTTTCATGATTATAGGATTTGGAATCATCATCATCATGATACTCAGTAAATCCTACCAATAGCAAAGCTATGGTAGGGTCTGAGGATGGTAAGATGTAGACAGCCTTACCTCTACCCCGTAGGAATAGTGAGGTTGTTTCCAGTGAGACCCCGGGCTCGATGGTAGTTTTGTATCAAGCCTTGAACATAAGGCACATAACACTCGACAATTAAGACAAAGGCCAATTAGTGCATGTACTCCCTTGTCTTTCGGCTATCAACGACACCACATGATGCATGATTAACCATCCCCCTCTTTTAACATTATTTTCACGAATTAGTAAAATAACTTTAAAATTAGTACGCTTTCACTTTTGTCTCCCGAGCGCCCACACATATATACATTATATGTGCATACCGCAAGTGGGGCATTGATTATAGGATTTGGAATATGGTATCAAAATCCAATTTGGTTTCCTGTCCAAAATGCTCAAATTGATTATGTGTTTTCCAATTGGCTGATCATTTTGATTCCTCTTAAATTACAAGACAAAAATATTCAAAATTATTAAGAAAAGGTTCTCAACTAAGAGATTTTTGCTTATAAAATTGTATAATTATTCTATGTATAGGTATGCACATCTGATACCTTTTACTTCAGTTACCTTCCATTTTTAAGTCTATTCTAGAAGCAAAATGATGCGGGTGCACCCGTTTTGGAATGAGATCCAGGTTGAAGATTATCTGAACTTTAAATAATATTTAGTTTCTTAATTATCGAGTCTTTTATTAATTATTGTATCTTTTATTTATTTAGTTTATTTATGTTTATCTCTAAGTTTGTTAGGGTCTAATATAAATAGTGGTATTGGTTCAAAGTTTACGATCAGTTTTTTGATTTGAGTATTATAAAAAGAACTTTGTTCATGGAACATTTTGTTCGATTTATCGTCTTTGATTATCAATAGTTTCTTGAGCCATTTGATAAACCATAGTTGTGATACCAACTGATGCAATTTCGCGTGCAATCAAATGGCTCAAGATCACTTCGTTAATCAAAGTCTCATAACGAACCGATAGGTTCAAGAACAACGTTCTTTTGTATTATAAATCAACCAAAAACTACTCTAAACATAAACCAAATATCCTAATTTATAATCAATGGAAAAGATAAACTAGAAACTAAATCCTCAAATAACAGGAAACTAAATAAAAAGATTAACATTAAAAATTATAAAAGTTAAGTCTTGATCCCTTTCCATAAAAATGTAATCTTCATAATCTTCAATATGGACTGCCCACGGGTTTGAATCTAGTTCGGTTCATTGGGTCGGATGCTCCTGCATCATAGCGGGTGAACCCGTTTTGGAATGGGATCCAGGTTGAAGATTATCTGAAGTTTAAATAATATTTAGTTTCTTAATTATCGAGTCTTTTATTAATTATCGTATCTTTTATGTATTTAGTTTATTTATGTTTATTTCTAAGTTTGTTAGGGTTTAGTATAAATAGTGGTATTGGTTCAATGTTTACGATCAGTTTTTTGATTGATTATTATAAAAAGAACTTTGTTCTTGGAACCTTTGGTTCGATTTATCGTCTTTGATTATCAATAGTTTCTTGAGCCATTTGATCGCACGCGAAATTGCATTAGTTGGGCTTTGGTTTGTCAAATGGCTCTTCGTGGAGAGAGATGCTTGCTCGATCGTAGAATCGCAGACAGAGGCAACGACAAAAGTATGTTCGATTCACGTGCCCATGGTAGAGATCGATATTCTATTCACAGACACACCGATAGAGGCAGTTGTAGAATCTATCCCGATCCGTGGGATCTTAAGATCAAAAGACTCCGAAAACGAGTCCGTGATCTCGAGTTACAACACGAGATTAGGCGCCTCAAGAAACGGATCCATGATCTTAAGGACTCTTCGTCATGGAAGGAAACGGAACTGGAAGAACTTGTTCGTGACGAGTTATCCAGGGACGAAGAGCATCCTCCCAATGGCGACACTATCTATGATTCTCCTCCCGTGTATGATGAATACGAGGACGAGGATTGATATTCTTGGGTTACCGGTGGTGATCAGAACTTACCGGGTGATGAATCAAGCTGCAAAAGTCATAATGTTGAAGGTGTTACGGCGGTTGATAACGGTGGTGATGTGGTAGCTTCTGGTGTAGTAGAGATGGTTAAGGGTTATGATTGGGTGGCTAATGGTGGTGTTGTATCGACCACAGAAGATACGAGATTTTATGAGCCGCAAATCAAGGATGAATTAAATTTTTCTTCGGTAAACAAGGGGAGTAGGGATATGGTATCTCCGTTTATTAGTTTGAAAATTCAAATTATTAATATTAATGAGGTTAAAGATAAACCGACTGAAAAGATAAAGTTTTATTCAATTATGGAGGACAATCAAAAGTCTATGGTGGGCCACATTTTTGGCAATTGCATGGAAGTGAAGGTTGTATCTGGAAGTGGCATGCATGGTTTATCCTAAGTAGCTTATGGTGGACCCGTGGAAAAACAAAAAGATGATATATTTCACGGGCAGAATAAGAAATGTCATGTGAATATACAAAATGGTGTTGGGCCAAAGAACTTAAGTAATCTAGTTGATGGGTCGCAAATGGGTGGATCGGTTTCTGTATTGCTAGCGAACAAGAAACGATCTGACCAGGTGGTACAGGTCCCGAGTTGGGCGAGATGAACCACAAAGTTAAGTTGTATAAGCGGTTCATAATAAAAAAGCAATAGGGTTGATTTTCCTTTTGATCCCGGTGGCTTTGGTTTAAAAACAAAACTCGAGGACGCATTTTTTTCGAAGAGGGGGAGTATGATGCAGGAGCATTCATATCTTTTATTTATTTAAAATTCAAATTTTCTATCTTATCTCTTTTTTATTCATTATAAATTAGGATCTAGGGTTTATGTTTTAGTCAGTTTTTGGTTGAGTTTTAATAGAAAGAACGTTGTTCTTGAACCCTTTGGTTCGTTTATCGCCTTTGATTAGTCAATTGTTCTTGAGCCATTTGATTGCACGCAAAACTGCATCAGTTGGTATCAGAGCTATAGTTTATCAAATGGCTCAAGAAACTATTGATAATCAAAGACGATAAATGTAACTCCTCGGAAAATTATAGCAAATCATATGGCAACACGTGTCCAATCAACTCTCAAATATGCCAATTTATTTGGACGAGAGGGACTAAATGTGTAATATAGTGGAAGATTGGATGTGGAGGGACCAAATGTGTCAACATGCCAAACTTTTGGTCTCTGAGTGACCCTTACGGACCGTAAGGCATGTATTGCATTATTTTTTTGGTAGGCGGTTACGGACCGCAAGACTTTGAGTCTTACGGACCGTAAGGATTTAAAAACAATGGGCGCACTTGAGGCTTACGGACTGTAAGCCATCACTGTCACACCCCAACCGATGGCGGAAACATCTGACTGAGACGAAAACGAGATTGCTCGAGACTTCATAACACTATTGCGACAATAATTAATAGAAAACTGATTTCATTCATTTCATAACTTTGTCAAATTACAACATGGAAATCAAAATACAACAATTGCTTCAAAAGTACAACATTACAAGAAGCAAATACAACATTGTTCAAAACATGATACATCAAATACAACCACCTAATATAGTATTTCAGAATGTGAATCCAAAGTATCTCTACTAGATTTCATCATCCTCAACATCATCAACCTGCAACATGTTTAAAATATGGTTCAATACAAAATGTATTGGCGAGTATACAAGTTTGATACATAGCTTAAATATAAAAAGATTTAAACGAATCCATATGTCAAACTCAGTTATCAAGATTAACGTAAAACTGGCATGCGAATATTCTAGTCAATCCTCTTATTACCGCAAGTTTTAATGACTTAACATGACCACAAGACAACGGGCGGTGCGTTACTCCTATAGCGCTATACATGTTAAGGGGAGGCTCGTACGAAGTTAATGACAAGTTTACCACATAAGAATGTTACAGAAACACGAATCAAGTATAAGGTATTAACATGCATGTATTGGATTGTTTGTGTGTCCAGTTAACTTATTTAGTTACATTATAGTGTATTACCAGTCTTATAGTCATATACATCACAGAAGTCATGTATGGAGGTGATAACCTCATTGTAAGTTCACCAAAGCACAAATTTGTTAACTGAGTTAATCAAACCAGTTGGTCATGAATACATAATGTAAAAGACAGAATTTAAATAACCAAACAAGAACAACCCGGGTGTGCCGTCTCAACATGGAAGGTGTGAACCAAGTGTTGGAGGCTGGACGGGGTTAACTTATTCTAGGTCTAGGAGATTGTTTGGGTGTTCGTTTTACAAGTTCAAGTGAGGTGGTGGAACTAGATTGGAAGCCAAGGTTTCCACGGTTCACACTCTGTTATTACAGAATCGTCTATATCGAAAATAGGGATCTGAATATCATACAACACTTAGAAATGCCGGAACGGGATGAAATCAGAACCTTTCGTGCGAATGGATGGTCCAGTCGCACGAAGGGTGAGTCCCTTCGTGCGAATGGGCTGCCATTCATGCGGGAGGCTCTGTTTCGAGATGAAAACAGTTCAGTTTTGTTTAAACTGTTCATCTTCTTGGCCGGAATCGAACCTAACACTAACCCACAGTTATGAACTTAGCTTGTGAGCTTGGTGTCACAGCCCCTGACCCGTTTTGCCTGGTTCAGAAATTGCGAGACAGAAACCCGTGGTATCGGTATTTAATTGGCAGCGAAAATTTCATCAGGACCGTTTGTCAGAAAATAATATCAGAGTTTTAAAAACACCGAATTATTTTATTATTAACTGCGGGACAAACCCTGTATTTACAAGAAAGGAATTTCACTGGGGAAATCCTTTAATTAAAGAAAAACATGTTTATTTCTATTTACTAAGCCACTTTATTTAAGCTGGAGTGCTACGCGGCACTTTTCCTTCTTCACAGTAAATCATCTGAAACATGTTTTAAAAAAAATATTTGATCAGCGAAAAATACTGGCGAGTGAATTCAATTTATACAAAAGACACAATGTTATAACATTCAATATTAAGAGTTTTCACATTTGCTTATATCTTATAATTATCTGACCAAGTTGTCACTCGGAAAGACCTGTGACTGTGGTCATATCACTATTTAGGTCCGTTCACCTAAAAGTGACGCTTGTCAATTAGTGTATACAAAACCCCACGTACTGGCAGTAATTTAAGATTACAAAGACTTAATCACTGTAAGTATAATTGGTAAACATTTAGGGTTTTGCAAAGCAATTTGATAAAAAGAGAATGACTCACATTGCAGATTTAAACGGTTAAAGCTTGCCTACTGGTTAAGCTGGTAAACCTAGTTAAATATACAATGCAAACGAAACTAGGTTAGTAACTTAATACAACGTTTACGATAATCGCGAGATCGAAACCCTCATGACGAATGACAAAGTATAGCCAAGTATAGGCAGCACTTAAACATCCATCAGATCGGTTTTAATCGATCGGATATAGTACCGTATCAGTGATCGAGTTATTACTCCATTATCGTAGCAAAGTGTTGGTACTTTGATAATTTATTTTGTTCAGAATTTAAGAGACAGAAGAAAGTTTTCGAACAACTTTGAAATGTCACTGAAGGGCTCAATTTTTAGCATTTTCGTAGCGTTCTCGCGGCCCGCGACTCGCTTAAGGGAGTCTTTCGCGCCCCGCGAGGGCCAGCCTAGCTACTGCTAGGGCTGCCGTGTCACCCCTAGCTTCGACACGTGGACAACGCGTGTCCCACATCCTCATCCGGTCACCCTAGGGCTGTCGCGCCCAGTGAACGACTCACTCAATTCTGTCGCGGCCCGCGTCATATGGAAATTTTTGTTTTTCTTTGATTTTTTATAAAAACAAAGTTATACAGGTTCGGGTTTTCACTTACGGAGTGTTTTAGGATGTTTTTGTGAGTTGTTACATTTTCCCCACCTTCGACACGTGGACAACGCATGTCCCACATCCTCATCCGGTCACCCTAGGGCTGTCACGCCCCGCGAACGACTCACTCAATTCTGTCGCGGCCTGCGTCATATGGAAATTTTTGTTTTTCTTTGATTTTTTATAAAAACAAAGTTATACAGGTTCGGGTTTTCACTTACGGAGTGTTTTAGGATGTTTTTGTGAGTTGTTACATTTTCCCCACCTTGTTTAAAAGCTCGTCCTCTAGATTTACTGGAACAAGTAGGGATATTTTCTTTTCATTTCAGATTCTAGCTCCCATGTATATTCAGGTCCTCTCTTTGAATCCCATTTTACTTTGACCATAATTAATCTCTTGTGTTTGAGATTCTTGACCTTTCTGTCTTCTATTTGAAGAGGTTTCTCAACAAACTTTAATTTTTCGTTTACCTCTATGTCCTGAAGAGGTACTAGCAGTGATTCATCAGATAAACATTTCTTAAGATTACATACATGAAATACATCATGTACACCGGCTAATTCTTCTGGTAGTTGTAACTGATAGGCAACTGGTCCTATCCGTTGGATAACTTTAAATGGTCCGATATATCTTGGACTCAATTTTCCTTTCTTACCGAATCAGACTACTCCTTTCCATGGAGAAACTTTCAATAGCACTTTGTCTCCGACTTGAAATTCTAACGGCTTGTGTCGATGGTCGGCATAACTCTTATGGCGATCTCGTGCCGTTTTTAATTTTTCCTTGATTTGAGTTATCTTGTCGGTGGTTTCTTGTACAATTTCAGGACCTGATAACTGACTTTCTCCTATTTCTGCCCAACATACTGGAGTCTGGCACTTTTGTCCATAAAGTGCTTCGAATGGGGCAGCATTGATGCTTGTATGATAACTGTTATTATAGGAGAAATCTATTAGTGGTTGGTGGTCATCCCAATTTCCACCGAAATCTATAACACATGCCCTTAGCATGTCTTCCAAGGTTTGAATCGTCCTTTCACTTTGTCCATCTGTTTGGGGATGGTATGTTGTACTTAAGTTTAATCGTGTCCTCATTGCTTGTTGGAAACCTTCCCAAAAATGTGAAGTGAAACGACTATCTCTATCAGATACAATGGAGTGTGGAACTCCATGTAATGATACAATCTCATCCACATATAACTTAGCTAGTCGATCCATGCTAAAGGTTTCCTTCATCGGTAAGAAATGAGCTGATTTGGTTAATCGATCCACAATCACCCAGATTGCATCGTTACCTTTTCTGGTTTTGGGTAACTTAGTAACAAAATCCATTGTTATTAATTCTCATATCCATACACGCATTTCTAACTGTTGAAGTAAACCAGAAGGTTTCTGGTGTTCTGCTTTAACTTGTGAACAAGTTAAACATTTAGAAACGTAACTAGCTATGTCCTTTTTCATTCCTATCCACCAAAATTATTCCTCAAGTCTTGATATATCTTGTTATTACCAGGATGCATCGTATACCTAGATTTATGAGCTTCCTCTAATATTCTATCTCGTAGATTTCCTTGTCTAGGTACCCAAATTCTTTTCTTATGGAATCTCCAAATTCCATCAGTTCCTTGTTCTAATTCCTTTATTCTTCCCCTTCAGCATCACCATGATTGCTGTTTCTTGAATATTTTTCAGTTGTTTCATTAAATCTATATGTAGATTTAACCTAAGAGCACGTACTTGTCTTTGCCTCTCATGATACTTACGACTTAAGGCATCTGCTACTACATTCGTTTTTCCCTCGTGATATTGAATATCACAGTCGTAATCACTTAAGATTTCCATCCATCTCCGTTGCCTCATGTTTAATTATTTTTGCCCAAAAATATACCTTAAACTCTTATGATCTGTAAAAATAGTAAACTTACTTCCATACATATAATGTCTCCAAATCTTAAGGGCAAAAATTATTTCTCCTAATTCTAGGTCATGAGTTGTGTAATTTTCCTCGTGCTTTTTCAATTGCCTTGACGCATAAGCAATCACTTTCTTACGTTGCATAACACGCATCCTAATCCTAGCTTAGAAGCGTCACAGTAAACTACAAAATCTTTTGTTCCTTCTGGTAATGCAAGAATTGGTGCATTGGTTAATCTTTGCTTCAAGATTCTAAAGGCTTCTTCCTGCTTAGGTCCCCATTCAAACTTAACCGTTTTACAGGTTAAGTTAGTTAATGGTACATCTATCTTTGAGAAGTCTTGGATAAAACGTCTATAGTATCCGACTAATCCTAGAAAACTTCTGACTTCTGTAGCTGACTTAGGGACTTTCTAGTTTGTGATAGCTTCTATCTTCGAAGGATCTACGTGAATTCCTTCATGATTGACCATGTGTCCTAGGAATTGCACTTCTTGTAACCAAAATTCACACTTAGAAAATTTAGCGTAAAGCTTTTCTTTTCTTAACAAGGTTAAAAGTGCATGCAAATGTTCACAGTGCTCATCCTTGCTTTCGTATGTAACTAGCAGCTTTCATCACTGAGATGAACTTCATTGGTTTACTTGGCTGATCTCCCTTGATTAGTATCATCTCTCCTGTTGGTGCACAGATTTCTACAGAATTTTGATCACATAAGATTCGAGCATGGTTGGCTACTAACCAATCCATTCCTAACACTACATCGAATCCAGCTAAATTCATGGGTAGAAGGTTTGCAGAAAACTTATGTCCCAAAAATTCTATTATTCCTTCTGGAAGTACCTCACATACGTGGATAGGGTTTCATTCGGCCGTTTCTACCGTATAGGTTTGACTTAACGTAGTTAATGGTTGATTAAGAGCTTGACAGAATGTAGTATTTATAAAACTTTGGTTTGCACCAGAGTCAAATAATACTTTTGCATAGACGCCATGGATAAGAAACGTACCGGCTATCACAACGGGAATCATGGCTGCCTCTTGGGTTGTCAGCTGGAAAGCTCTTGCGTTCTTCTTGTTATTTCCGTCGGCCGCTTTCGCTTTGTTGTCAGGTGTCTTAGCTAATTTAGGGCAATTTGGATTGAAATGCCCCGCCTCCCCGCAATTGTAGCAGATCGTAGATTTATTCCTACAACTTCCTCTCTATGCCCAGGTATCTTACAGAAGTTGCAGTACTTATTACATTTTCCTGGGTGCCTTCTTTTGCATAATTTGCAGAGAGGTGGTGCAGAAGACTACCTGACTCCCTTCTTGAAGTTATTACCCGAGCGAAAACCTTGGGTAATCTTTTGGGCCAACTCCTTCCTATTCTCCTCCCTCGTACGGACTAATCCGTCAGTCAAGGTATTGGCCAATTCGAATGCGTCATCGATAGTCCGAGGTCTAGAAGCCTTGACTATATCACGGATTTTGCTAATCAATCCACAAATACAGCGAGAAATAAGTACAGGTTCTGGCGAAGCCAGAGTAGGTACTATTCTTGCATACTTGAAGAATGTTGACGTGTACTCACGACACTTAATATCTACCATTCTATGGTTCTGGAACTGATTTTCCATTTGTTCCTTTTCATAGGAAGGACAAAACTTCCTTTCAATTATTTCCTTAAACTCTTCCCTACTCATGGCATAAGCCATGTCGCTTCCTTTAGCTTGTAGGACAGTGTTCCACCATTCTAATGCCTCTTCTTTGAATAGGTTGGAAGCATACATCACTTTGTCTTCTTTGGCACACTTACTTATTTTGATAACATGTAACACCTCGTAAAATCACTTCCAATGATGTATTGACACGTGTATTAAACCCTAATAAAGTCAAACGTTGACTATGAGGGACTAATTTTGCGAAATATCAAAAACTTTGAATGTGAAAGGACTAAAAGTGTCAACATGCTTAAACTAAGCCTCTGAATGACATTACACGGTATTCGTATTTACAAATTAGTCACTTGTTGGTCGAGAGGATCCGTTTGCATAATTATTTGAAAGTTTGCGCGTGGAAGGGTTAAAAGCGTCAACATGTTACTTCTTACCTCTGAGTGACCTTTTAACAAACCGAGATCTTCATGATGTGTGATTATATTCACGCGAATGCCCAATATTGGCCATCTAAGGCTTTATGCCAATAAGTGACGTTACGTGCAACTTTGCAAGTTAAAGGGGTTAAAAGCGTCAATATGTTTAGTTATACATCTGAATGACCTTTTAACGAACCCGAAGTATTATGAAGTGCAATCAAACTCTTGAGAATGCCTAATATGGGCTACCTAGGGCTTTGACGAAATAAAATGATAATACGCGCAAGTTTGTGCGTTAGAGGGACCAAAAGCGTCAACTTTTAAATCTACACCTTTGGGTGACCATTTAAGCGAACGGGAGCGTCGTAATATTTAAGCACATGCTTGGGAATACTCAATATGGGCCACGAAAGGCTTAGATATCGTTACACGATATTACATGCTACTTCGTGCGACAAAGGGACTAAAAGCGACGAATAGCAAAACTACGCCTTTGAGAGGCCTTTTGAACAAACCGGGAACTCCGTATTACTCAGTCGCACTCCTGAGTATACCTAAGGTTGACCATTAGAGGTTTTGAACCTTGTATTAACATGTTATGATGGATTAGAAACTTTCGTGCCAAAAATGCCAAAAATGAAAGTTTAAGAGATAATAAAATGTGAAGGGACTGTTCTTGACAAACCTTCAAAAGATGTTGCTGAACTTAAATAAATATGATATAAAATTTTGGGACCAGATACGTCGTTATGACAGTTTAATAACATATAAATGACATGGACTAAAACTGTCAAAATAATAAAAGCTGAGACAGGGACCATTTCGGTCAATCTGCTGAATTTGTTGTCTGGGCTGAACCTTGTCTCGAGTCACGACCCAGGCCCGACACCTTGCTCATGGGCTGCAGAAACAGTAAAACAACAACTGTTATAGTTATTTTGGCCAGAAAACGTAAATTATGAAACTCTATATATGCATAAGAGATGTTAGGGACCTGAACAACAACTCTGCCAAACTTTTTGGAGCTGGGCCTTTAGCTGGCGGGCCGCGACCGCCGGGCTAGAGGCCTACGCGGGCCGCGAGCTTGCAGAACAGCAGCAACATAATTTCTTTTTTTTTTTTGGTATACCTTGTTCTCCCCATAGTTTTCTAAACCATTAAACTAATACATGGGGCATGTTAACTGATTTAGATAACTGGTTTTGCACCTATGATCATCCAATTGAATCCCAAATACACATGGCAAGATCCTATTAAATCACAAAAACTATATATAGGCTTCAACCTTCACAATTTCATTTGCACCTTCAAGTTCAATCTTGCTATCTCTCAATCCTAGAGGATCCTGATCATTTTGGAACCTCTTTTGAGTTCTATTCAGTCCATAGGACCATTTGTAAGTGTCCTTTCGTGACTAGTATATTTTATTTGGCTTAAAAAGCCGAAAAGTCAAGCGTTTACGATAAACGCTTTGACTTTTAGCTAGACCATAAACGATCAAGCCATTGTTCGCAACGAACATGGCTACGTGATCGTAATTAGGTAGGTGTTAAAGCCTCAAAAGGGCACCTCCTAATTATCACGTTTACTTAGTTAATTGTCGGGTCAAAGTAATTAAAATAAAAGTCAAACGAGTCAGTTTTTAAATAAAATTCATAACTAATGATGGAGAAGCTATAAAATCAGTTTTTTCACTTTAATAACTTGGTAAATATTAATTGAACATGTCTAGGCATGTTCAACCCGACAATTCTGAGTTTAGGCTCGGTTCGCAACCGAAAGTCGCAAAAGTTGACTTTTGCTTTGACTTTCAGGTCTGACCCGATTTAGCTTAATTTCTTTGTGCCTTAGGGTTCCTTTGTGACCATATTATATGTTAGTATAACCCTCTGAGGTTATACTACATGGTCCCTTAGAAATCATAGTTCATTTGCATGTTTCCGTTAAATGCTTGAAAATTGACTATTATGCCCTTATGTTATAAAAACGAGATTTTTGAAAATGTGAGAGGACAAAAAGTTTTATTACTGATATTTAAGCATGTCACAAAAATTTGACATCATTTTCTGGTCTCAAACTAAAGTTATGCAAGATATCATAAAATGAAACTTTTTATTAATTAAATTACGATTTTTGGCATAAATCAGGTTTAAACCCAAATTTTAACACCAAACTCATTACATACTATTTTGATATTATTTTTAGGGATTTTTGGAATTTTTGGTCACTTTTTAAACTGACCATATCATTGAGTTCTCGTATAAATCGGCAAATGTTAATAATACCCTTTTTGTTAATAAAATAAGTTTAACGTATGAATTGCATACCAAACCTTTTCCTAATGATGTTATATGTTAAATAAGATATTTTTAAGCAGTAGAGGCTGATAAAAATCTCAGGATTTCATAAACATCTCAAATATCGTCAAGTACCGACTTTTACGACAATTAGGTGCATAGTATGGTTTAAAACCATATTTAACACCTAGGACTTGTTACCTACTGATTTTAAAAATAAATTTTAATACTTTAACAGTAAGTATAAGTCTTGAACTCAGACTTCCAAATTTGACCTTAAAAGCATATGTGAAATGACCAAAATGCCCATACGGTGCATAGTTTGGCCATAAATGATAAACCTCACATATGTATGATATCTTACTGATGTAACATGATAAAATAAATATTTTTACTGAATGTTTTATACCAGAACCTCAATTTACTATTAAATCTCTTTTATAAACTTTAAAATGACCAAAATACCCTTACGAGGCTTAAATTGGTTTAAATTCGTTTTGGGCATAATTGAAGATATCCTACTGATATCACAACAATTTTTAAGCATAATAACATATGGAACATGTACTTGACTCATCCGGTTATCCGTTATGCTTATACGCGTTCGGTACAGTTTATATAACTAGTTTGCATAAATTAACCGAAACGGTTCAAACCTTATCATTTTTACTTCAAAATCCAGAATGTATTTAGTTTACCCATATTATACAAGTCTTCAAACTTGGTGGGTCTAAATTACAATCCATTCCGGTCATCGCTTAATCTAGCGTATCGTACCGTTTTCATATTTAAAAACTAGCCGATCTAGGGGGCTGTTTGGTAGCCTCTGAATGGTCATTAAGAGGCTACCTCTTAATGAAACCATTAAGAATTTTACCAATGAGAAGGTAGAAGAATGTGACATGTGATGATTTACCATTCAGAGGTTACCTCTTAACCATTCAGACTTGAGGTTACCTCTTATTCATTCAGAGGTTTTAAACCATTAAGAGGTAGCATCTGAATGATCATTAAGAGGCTACCAAACAGCCCCTAAGTCTATGACTTAATTAAGACCCGTTAGCATTCTAATTGGTTATTTATACCATCATTCCAGACTAGAGCCGTCCGGTAAATTGTACCTACGCTTACTTAATTGAATACGGCTGAGTTATTATAAATCTTGCTATTTAAGACAGGAGCTAGCAGATAAATACTCTTAACCTATTTTCCCTTATACGGGATTGGGATACGGTAATATAATTACCGCATGGTCAGGTATGGGATTCGAAGACCAATAAGTCGGGAAATTCAAATAACCTGTTTTAATTCGTATTGCTTGACTGAAACATTGGGGGTTAATGCGACCGTGTCCTGGATATCATTGACTTATTAATTGCAAATGGCCACGACCTAAGCACGGGGTGTAGGCATACACCCGACAGATGCAATATGGTTTATTAAATAATTTTATACTCAATATGGGTTTCCCAATAAGGGAGTAAGTGGTGTGTCGGTTAATCATGAACCGGCAGAGTACCGGGCCCCGCATGTAGAGCAAGTTATGTAAAACTGATAACATGAGATATAGTTTGTCCCAAGTATAAAAGATTTTCGTGCCTTGTGCACTTAAACCAATTTTCATAAACATTTTCAAATGTGTCGGTTGATTGTATTTACCAGTGAAAACTGACGTATTTTCAAAAGTCTAAGTGACAGGTACAAATACGTAAATAGGCTGGAAGCTGCTCAGGATTGTTAGACGAGGAACTTGCAACTCCTTCGCATAAGCCATTAGTCTGATAAACTCCTTTTGTTATAATGATCCGCCTGTGGATTATTACAAGCTTGTCTGTACTAAAATACTTTGATATATTTTAGACATTTGTGTTTGTAATAATAATTTATATTCCAAGACTTCCACTGTGCTATTCTGTGTATGTTTGACCATGACGATACCAATCTTACGTCACGATACTTCCCCCGGGCCCACCGGGCTGAGCTGTAAATATCGGGGTGTGACAGGTTGGTATCAGAGCCAACGTTTGAGTGAATTAGACACTAGCCTTTAGTGTTTAATCTCAAATCACACAGTAGCATATTCCTTAGACCTTCTGAGTCTAGACTTAACATAGGAATGCTCTCATCCCTATTAAGTAAACATTGGTTTCGATTTTATGTATTTTGAGCATGTCGGCAAGCAAAAAAGCCGTTGATGGAAATTCTCCACATCCGAAGCCTAGAAATGCCAAGCTTCGTACCACGGCTAGGATAAGCGTGCAACTGGTTGAAGGAAAGACCTTTATGGACCTATTCCCAAAATCAAACCTATTTAAACTCTTAACAAGACATCAGAGTCCATACCAGAAGGTCCCTGAGGCTCCCATACTGAAGATGATGCATGTGGATGCTATTAATCCCTAATTCCTATTTCCAAGTTTTGAAATTTCAGACTTGGACTATACCAGTCAAAACCTAATCCGTAATCCATGTCATTTCTTTAACCGTTGAGTCATTGGATTCTACTTCAGTAAGGGTTCCTGATTTTAAATGTTTACTTTATTTACTAAAGATTTTCAGTGTCGCTACTGCGTACGATAAATAAAGAAGAAAAATAATCGAAATGAAGCAAAGAAGGCATTAGAGAATCAATCTTTCATTTTATTTCGTTTTTCTCTAAATCCCTGTATGGGCATTTAATTATTATAGTCCCTTCGTGGACATTATACTACAATATAGTCCATTCGTGGACACTGTACTTCAACATAGTTCCCTTTGAGGACATTATGTTTCAAAATAGTCTCTTCATGAGCAATATATTACAATATAGTCCCTTCATGGACGTTATATTTCCATATAGTTCTTTCATGGACATCATATTTTAGAATAGTCCTTTTCTGGAGTTTATACTCCATTATAGTCCTTACATGGACATATTATTTTATTAAAATCTTTTGTAGACATGTTATTTCATCAAAGTCCCCTGGCGAATATAATAATTTATCCTAGTCCTTTCAAGGACATATCGTTTTACTGTAGTCCCGATGTTGACGTGTCTTATAGTCCCTAAACGGACTTATATTTTTCCCTTTCGTCCCCGCTTGGACATGTATTGCTTCAAAGTCCCCATAAGGACCTATCTCTTCTATATAATCCCAGTAAGGACATTTGTTTATTATAATCCTTATATGAACAAACCTTTCGATTTGAGTCCCTGTGAGGACATCTGTTCAGCAAAGCCCTTTTTGTGCGCACGCTGTATCAATATAGTCCTTTTATGGACATGCTATTTTATTAAAATCCCTTTGGGGATATACTATTTTGAAATAGTCTCTTGTGGACATGAAATTTCACTATAGTCCCTTAAAGGACATGACATTTCATTATAGACCCTTCGTGGGTAAACTGTTTCAATATAGTCAACATACGGACTTATAATATTTTAATAGTCCCCAAACGGACTTATAATTTTTCTTTTGGTCCTCTGTGAACAAATAAGATACTAAAAGTCCTGATTAAGGCACTGTTGTAAATTTCCTAATGATGTATGGAAAGCTTTAAACATTTATATAGGTATTCATTTCGTCCTTTATCAAACAATAATATCAATTTTATTCGAACTTTATCGATCTGCTAAATAATTTCAAAAGATCTTCTTAATGGTATAACCTAGCCAATATGTCATTACAGACATGCTATGATGGTAAAACCCTATTAAGACAATTAATCCTTGTTAACATCTAAGAACATGTTAACACTCCTGGCAGTGTGACTTGAGAAACCACACCAGCCGTCAAGGTATTTGGACTATGTCCAAGCCTTAAAACCTATATGATCAAAGTAGATCATGGCAAGTATCGTCGTTGTGACGATCATATTATAAACATCCATTAGTGATGAAGTGCCTACGGGCTATAACATATTGTCCATTTGAGACATTGACATTGTGATCTTTTTGATCCCCTGTCTAAGGTAGTGAGCTATGCTCAAGCCTAATACTCTATATATGATCAATGTGATCATGACTAATATCATCTGATACGATGATCATATTATTTAACATACCTTAGTGATGTTTCGCCTACGGGCTATATACTATATTGTCCATTAGTGACATTGACAAGTGTGACCGTTATGGTTCACCGTCAAAGGTGATGGGCAATGCCCAAGCCTTATAGTCTATAAGATCGATAAGATCATGGCTAATATCCTCAATTACGATGATTATATATATATGTAGAAACATCCATTGGTGATGTCCATTGAATTGCCTATGTGGCAAAATAAATCGTCTATCAAAGCAATGACAGATGTAGTCTATGACTCCCTGCCTAAAGGTAAAGAACTATGTTCAAGCCTTAAAGCCCCTGATCTAAGAAGTTTGCGGTTTATAAACTAACGTCCTTTACGACAAGGCTTTTATGCCACATGATTATTTATGTCTTTCATGACTAGGCTTTATAACATATCGTTTTACGTCCCTGTGACGGGCCTCTGTGCCATATATATATTAAAGTCCTTTAAGGCTAGCTTTCGAGCTACTCATAATCGTCTATATGACAAAGACAGTTGTGACATTGTGATCCCCTGTCAAAAAGGTAATGGACTTGGTCCAACCCTTAAACGCCATTAATGGTCCTTTTTGTGACCTAGGCCAAATATAATTGATATAATTTCAAGTAACATACTATAAGGAAGTTAAAACCTAATAGCCGATATGGTTTAATGATACCATAGCTTGATAATCATTACGATGATTCACTATTATTTTGTAACTAAGCAATTGTTATTATTGGTCTTTAGTACCAAAGCTTCAAAATGGTGGATTCTGATGAAGCATACAACAGTACTGCAAATAGAAACAATGATGCAAATGTAAATGTTAATGGTGCTGATCTTCAGGCCATGATTAACGCAGCAGTTAATAAAGTTGTGGGTAAAATTCTTGAGAACAATAAGGAATCAAGTGCTACTCTCTCAAAGTCCCATACAAAACCAAATACATCAGCTCGCAAGGAGAGCTCCGTTCACTCTTCAAATGCAAAGAGCGAACGTCTGAAGTTAGTGCTCCATGATAAGCCCCGTTCAACTGAAGACGGGTGCACATACAAATACTTTGTCTCATGCAAACCCAGGGATTTCAATGGGGAAAAAGGAGCGATTGATGCCATGAAATGGCTTGATGAAATGGAAACTGTTGTGGACATCAGCAATTGTGCTGATAAGGATGTAGTGAAATTCGTTTCACAATCTTTCAAAGGCGAGGCCCTCGCATGGTGGAAGGCCATGGTACAGTCCACGGGGAAAATTCGCCTATACAATATGGGATGGTCCAAGTTTGTGGATCTTATCAGAGAAAACTACTGTCCACAACACGAAGTGGAAAAAGTGGAGACAGATTTTCTGACTCTCACAATGAAAAACCTAGACTGTCAGCAATATGTTACCGACTTCAACTCCCTGTCTAAATTGGAACCTTATTTAATTACCCCAGAACCTAAACACATTGTGCGTTTCATCAGTGGTTTGGCACCGGAAGTAAAAGGGAATGTTAAGGCTTCAAGGCCAATCACATTCAAATCAACTGTGGATCTATCCTTGTCTCTCACTCTAGATATAGTGAGACAAAAGTCGGTCAAGACTGAAACTAATGAGAAAAGACAGAGGGAGGAGGATAACTCCCAGAATCCTAAGAAGAAGGGCAAATCCGAGTTCGACAGGAACCAACAAGATTCCAACAAAAAGCCTACATGCAAAACCTGCAAAAGAAGACACTGGGACAGTGTCGATCAAACCAAAAGTTAAAGCAATGTGGCATCTGTAAAAGAACTGGTCACCAGTCCCACGAATGTAAGGACATAAAGAATGCAGTATGTTTCAGCTGTGGCGAGAAGGGCCACATCAGTACTAATTGCCCTAAAGCTGCCAAAGAAGGTACAACTAAGTCTGGAAAGGATAAGAAAGGAAACGTCTGAACTACCGGTTGAATGCTAGAGACAGTACATATCAATAATAGCATCAGGTACATTCCTTATCATTTATCAATGATAATTTCTGCTGAGTATCTTGTTTTAATTCAGGGAATAATAAGCCTTTGGTAAACCATAAGCTTAGCAAACTTTTAATTATATTCATAAGAACTCCAGATATTAAATATAAGGTAGAACTTACCAATGAAATCTATAAATACCGTTCCTTCCATTCTCGACGATGATCCTTTCGTAAGAATCTAGAGTACTCTTTCCCCAGATAGAGTACGACAATATATGTTATTTTATTATTATCTCATTGATTTCTATCAACTGCGAATGCCAAACTATGTTTGATAAAAGTGCCATATGAGGATTGGCGTATCCTAATGTGTCCCATAGATTGCTTCCATGCCTGATCAGTATGGAGGTTTAATGCATGGAACCACTAAGATATTTCCAATGGTCATATTGTACCAAAGTTAGCTAGTGGTATTCAAGGAAGATATCCATTATAGAAATGCCTGAGTAGGCGTTTCCACTTAAGACATCCATGTACTCGTGAAAACAGATGTGTCATTTGCATGGCACAAGTGACAAACTACCTTGGTTACCTCCAGAGAGGCAAAGTGGAGTTAGGATTGACATCCTAGTAGGAGCCGTAATCGTCACAGAAACTCTATATCAGTTATTACCAAAGATAATGAAAGGATTGAAACCCCAATCAAATGAGCTTTAAAAGAAAGGTTCATAAAACCTAGTTCATAATTCTGAGAACTCCGGTATTATTAATTAAGAAAGACGGTTCATTATGCTTATGCATTGATTACTGCAAACCTATTTAGGTAACGATTAAGAATCGCCATCAGCTACCCAGGATCGTCGATTTGTTCGACTAACCGTGAGGTTAGCTATTCTTTAAGATTGGTTTAAGCAGTAATTGGGATAACCATCTCACCTTAAATAAGTTCTCCTATAACTAATAGTTAGTATATAAGCATCAAGGCGGCTCCTTTGGAGACCTTGTATAGATGGAATGTCAAACGTCCGTTAATGGACACAAGTTTGGTAAGTCCAATTATCAGGATCTGAAATTACCCTGGAGACAATGGATAAGATTATACAAATATGTGATCGTCTGAAAGCTGCCATTAATTGGCAAAAAAATCAATTTGATGAGAGTTGCAAACCTCTTAAGTTCTCAATGAGGAACAAGATTCAACAGAAAGAACCCCTCTAGAAAGGGGTGCTGTAATTTTGATGTAATAGGCAAGTTAAACTCTAAACATATTGGACCATTCGAGAAAATCGAATATGTCAAGATGGGTAGCCTATAAGCTGAAAATTACCTAAGGAACTTGATGGTATTCACAATATGTTGCACACTTGTGATTTAAAGATATGGCTAGACAATAAGTTAATAGCATTGTCACATAATGATGTGCAGATTAATGAAAACTTATAGTTTGTGGATAAACCAGCATCGATGGAGAATCGACAGGTTAAGAAGCTCCGGAAAGAAAGTATGTACCTATTGTATAGGTCAACTGGGATGCCGTAAGAGGCCCCTAATATACTGTGGAGGTTAAGTCCATTATACGACAGAAAGTACTTCTATCTTTTGAGCAAATCTTGAGGTAGATATTTCTTTTAAGGGGGCGAGGATGTAACACCTCATAAAATCACGTCCAATGATGTGTTGACACGTGTACTAAACCCTAATAAAGTCAAACGTTGACTATGAGGGACTAATTTTGCGAAAAATCAAAAACTTTGAATGTGAAAGGACTAAAAGTGTCAACATGCTTAAACTAAGCCTCTGAATGACATTACACGGTATTCGTATTTACAAATGAGTCACTTGTTGGTCGAGAGGAGCCGTTTGCATAATTATTTGAAAGTTTGCGCGTCGAAGGGTCAAAAGCGTCAACATGTTAATTCTTACCTCTGAGTGACCTTTTAAAAAACCGAGAGCTTCATGATGTGTGATTATATTCACGCGAGTGCCCAATATTGGCCATCTAAGGCTTTTATGCCAATAAGTGACGTTACGCGCAACTTTGCAAGTTAAAGGGGTTAAAAGCGTTAATATGTTTAATTATACCTCTGAATGACCTTTTAACAAACCCGAAGCATTATGAAGTGCAATCATACTCTTGAGAATGCCTAATATGGGCTACCTAGGGCTTTGACGCAATAAAATGATAATACACGCAAGTTTGCGCGTTAGAGGGACCAAAAGCGTCAACTTTTAAATCTACGCCTTTGGGTGACCATTTAAGAAAACGGGAGCGTCGTAATATTTAAGCACATGCTTGGGAATACTCAATATGGGCCACGAAAGGCTTAGATATCGTTAAACGATATTACGCGCTACTTCGTGCGACAAAGGGACTAAAAGAGACGACTAGCAAAACTACGCCTTTGAGAGGCCTTTTGAACAAACCGGGAACTCCGTATTACTCAGTCGCACTCCTGAGTATACCTAAGGTTGACCATTAGAGGTTTTGAACCTTGTATTAACATGTTATGATGGATTAGAAACTTTCGTGCCAAAAATGCCAAAAATGAAAGTTTAAGAGATAATAAAATGTGAAGGGACTGTTCTTGACAAACCTTCAAAAGATGTTGCTGAACTTAAATAAATCTGATATAAAATTTTGGGACCAGATACGTCGTTATGACAGTTTAATAACATATAAATGACAGGGACTAAAACTGTCAAAATAATAAAAGCTGAGACAAGGACCATTTCTGTCAATCTGCTGAATTTGTTGTCTGGGCTGAACCTTGTCTCGAGTCATGACCCAGGGTCGACTCCTTGCTCACGGGCTGCAGAAACAGTAAAACAGCAACTGTTATAGTTGTTTTGGCCAGAAAACGTAAATTATGAAACTCTATATATGCATAAGAAATGTCAGGGACTTGAACAACAACTCTGCCAAACTTTTTGGAGCTGGGCCTTTAGCTGGCGGGCCGCGACCACCGGGCCAGAGGCCTACGCGGGCCGCGAGCTTGCAGAACAGCAGTAACATAATTTCTTTTTATTTTTTTGGTATACCTTGTCTCCCCATAGTTTTCTAAACCATTAAACTAATACATGGGGCATGTTAACTGATTTAGATAACTGGTTTTGCACCTGTGATCATCCAATTGAATCCCCTTGGCAAGATCCTATTAAATCACAAAAACTATATATAGGCTTCAACCTTCATAATTTCACTTGCACCTTCAAGTTCAATCTTGCTATCTCTCAATCCTGGAGGATCCTGATCATTTTGGAACCTCTTTTGAGTTCTATTCAGTCCATAGGACCATTTGTAAGTGTCCTTACGTGACTAGTATATTTTATTTGGCTTAAAAAGCCGAAAAGTCAAGCGTTTACGATAAACGCTTTGACTTTTAGCTAGACCATAAACGGTCAAGCCATTGTTCACAACGAACATGGCTACGTGATCGTAATTAGGTAGGTGTTAAACCCTCAAAAGGGCACCTCCTAATTATCATGTTTACTTAGTTAATTGTCGGGTCAAAGTAATTAAAATAAAAGTCAAACGAGTCAGTTTTTAAATAAAATTCATAACTATTGATGGAGAAGCTATAAAATCAGTTTTGTCACTTTAATAACTTGGTAAATATTAATTGAACATGTCTAGGCATGTTCAACCAGACAATTATGAGTTTAGGCTCGGTTCGCAACCGAAAGTCGCAAAAGTTCACTTTTTCTTTGACTTTCAGCTCTCTGACCCGATTTAGCTTAGTTTCTTTGTGCCTTAGGGTTCCTTTGTGACCATATTATATGTTAGTATAACCCTCTGAGGTAATACTGTCACACCCTGACTTTTGCGGAAGCGTGGTTATTGGTGTGACTTCTTAATACCATAGCATTCAATCGTAACAACGCTATATGATAAACCATAAGATATTCATCCCTATAAATTAAGTTTGAAAATACCATAACTTACTTGTTCGAAACATCGACACCAAATTTAACTTACAAACCATAACATGTTTAAAGGAGTTCACAAGGACTCGACAAAAGAACTTAAACAAACCCGAGCTTAGAAAGATGTATCTCGTCCAGGAGTAGGATACATCCCCTAAACTCTACGACCACGGATGACATCTTTTATTTAAACGCAACTGGAAAACATGCAACACTTGCCAGATCCACTAGTTCCCTGAAATACATGTAATTTAAAAACATCAACAAAAGTTGAGCGAGTTCATGTGTATGTGTATGAATAAACCTTTAAAGTATGTCTGTATGTAAGAATGTCCCTGGTATGTAGCAATAAGGAAAAACAGATCACCAATGGTTTGCAAGGCCATTGATATGTGTGAAATGGTGCAGGAAAACTCAAACCTAGCAAATTTGTACCGGGCCTCCGGCTGGAAGACATAGTCACCCTATGGGCCACCCTGGTCCCCATGGGTGTGGGCTCGCTACACCCAAATAGATCTATCACTCATGTCCCTCGGTCCTACGACGAGGATTAATGGCCTTAAGTGTTATACCCACCCTTCACATGATCTAGCAGTAACCCTCCTTAGCTAACCATACCATGTATAAAACGTTTGTAATAATTGTAACATGTATTTCACCCCCGAAGTATAAAACTGAAAACAGTTAAAAGAAAAGGGGGGGGGGGGGCATGAACTCACAGTATTGCGTCTTCAGAATCGTAACCCAAATCTCCTCAGCAAACACGACTACCTACAGTGTACTAACGTCTATTAGACGAACGGGCCGTGCCTTTGCTTAGTATTATTCGTTTTTGGGTTACGTTTCTTATGTTCCTAACATTATTCCAAGTTATAATTACTTGTTAAAATAATAAATATCTTAACTTTAATTTAATTTTGGAATAATTGTTAAACAATACTTCTCAAGTATTTTATTTTTGTATTTCCTTCCCAAGGATGGGGGGTATTTCTTACATATATTTTTGTATTATTGTACTTGTAGTTCCAAATTAATATACTTTCAAGTCTCACTTTAGAAAATATATATAATAACTTATTTTGTCCCAAAAATAATGTATTGTCCAGAAAATATATATTTTTCACAAAAATTATATATCTTCTAAATATTCCAAGAAAATATATTTTTACTTCCAAAAATAATATATTTTCTCCTTGTCAAAAATATGATACAACTTTGTAATATTTACAAAAATCATATTTTATTTCTTGTATCCAAAATAATATTCACCAAAAATATATTTGTAACGGTATTTTCCGGAATATTTTATAAGTTACATTCTATTGTTCAGTTCCACAATATTATGTGTGTAACTTGTATATTTATTCCTTGATATTCTTGGTATTATTTTGGATTGTAAATTTCTTGGTATTTTGGTTAAGTTATATTATTTTACCCTAAAATAATATAACTATTTCACAAAGTATACAAATATTCACACAAGTGTCTTAATGTGTGTATATATATATATATATTCTAAATATATATTTACCCATTATTATTTATAAAAACCAACCTCCAATATTTGTATTTTTGTTACAAAAATTATGGCAAGGTTTATATTGAAAACTTATGATCAAAATACACTTGTAAATATTTATTAGAAAATATTTTTCTAAGTGTTTATATTTTTAGAAAATTTTGCCATAGTTTCCCCTAAAAATGGAGGTGTCCATGCTATTAAAGCATATCATTTTCTTTTAAAAAATCATCACAAACAATCAACAAACAATCCCTAAACATCTTACACTTACCAAGTGCAAAAACTATACAATTTACATAACAACATGAACTTGATCTTTCACAAAAACTTGTAGCAACTTGGTAAAGTGTTTAGTGGGTTTAGTTACCCTTTAAAGTGTGTTTATTCCTTTAAAGATCTCATTCATAAAGAATTTAGGTGTTTACAACTTGTAAACATATTTTACAAAATGTTTCTTTGTGAGATCTTCTTGTTTCATGAGTGTTTATACACTTGTTTTACCACTAAAAATAGTGTATATTTAAGTAAAAACCAAGATCTTCTAAGAATCACATTTTAAACTTGGTTCTTTTTGGAAAACCATTCATAAATCTTAGATTCATAAGATTACTAGCTTACTTTGTTTATTATTTTTCAAGAAATCATCTTTTTATTCAAGTTCATGCTTATATATGAGGATGATCTTCTTGTGTTAACACATAATCATCCTCTAACTTGCTAGATCATGTGTTTAATCACAATCTAGCAAGCTCCTTATGATGATCAGCATCATAATTTCAAGTGAACAACAACAAGTATCATACATATACTAAACAACACTATTTCATCAAGATTTCATCATATGTAAGCTTTATGTTCATGATTCATGTTCATGTCTTTTAGTGTTCTTGTGATTTACAACATAATACATCTTTTAACCAACTAAAATAGAAGTAACAAAGGGTTACAAAGGTCTTACTACTAGCTCTAAAGCTAGGGATGAACTCTTGAAGATGAAGGTGACAAAGATGGTGGATAAAAGCAAGTAAGAAAGGTCCTTGATGATCCACAAGCTTCACACTTCGTTAGACACCTTCTTACACCCTTGGATGAGCTTGGAATGATTGATCAAGGCTTGGCGATGGTGGTGGTGTATGGAGTTATGTTCGGCCGAGAGAGGGAGAACAAGGGAGAGAGAGATGAAGGTGTTGGATGTTGATGAAGAATGAAGGATTGTGATCTAGTGGTTTGTTCTTATAACCTCCAACAAATGTTTATCCAATGGTTTTCATGTTCTTTAAGTACTAAACACAATCTATTAAACAATTCTACAAAATCCATCATTTAGGCCATGTGGGCCGATTACTTGCATATGGGGGGGGGTCTAGTTGTAACTTTTGAACCATTAAGTTAAATAGAAGTTCAAATTCAAGTATATAGTTTGTTAGGTTAGTTACTTGATATTTTAGTGGGTGTTAAGGTGTTCGGGGATCATAACTAGCTCAGTAATAATAAAACAATGCTTCTAGCATAATTTTGGTGTTTCGGGTAGTGTCCGGTTAGATACCGGTTCGTTAAAGTGTCAAACTATTCCGTTTAATGATCTTTAAGTACCCTTTTGTGACACTTTTAATTCCCGACACTTAGGAAAGCATTCAGGACCATTTAGTCATATTTTTGCATGTTACTAGCCCATTAAATTGCTTATTTTTGCTGAAATGTGCAGAATTCTGCACTTTAAGTGGGTTTTAGGCACTTTCCGGCACTTAAACTATCACCTAGTGAAGCAGTTTTGTGGTCCTTACTTCCCTACACACCATACTAGTGTAGAACTTGGTTTCTGATTCATACTGGGTCTCAAACATTGTCTGTCTAGGTATTGAACCCCGTCAGCATATTCCTGTTCCATCCGTTAACTGTGCTAACTGTGCTTTGTGCATCGTTTATGTCACTAAGTGTTTGTATGTAGTAATGATGTGACAGTATGAAATGTGATGCACATGTATGTATGATGCAGTAATCAGAAAGTGATTATTTGTAATTCAGCACAGTCATTAAGCAATTAATCATAGTTAATTAATCGTACGGATACTTGGATTTATGAGGGTTGTCACATTCTCCCCCTGTTAAGAAAATTTCGTCCCGAAATTTAAGTTCTGCTACTAGCTGCAGGGGTCTTGGGGAAGAAATGTGGGTATTTTGCTCTCATGCGATCCTCACGCTCCCAAGTGAATTCTGGGCCGTGTCGCGCATTCCAACGAACCTTGACGAGTTTAACACTACTCCGTCGCGTCTTGTTAACCTTCCAATCAGTAACCTCAACAGGTTCTTCAGTAAAGTGGAGTGTGTCGTCAATATGAACTTCGTCGGCAGGAATGACAACTGTTTCTTGAGTTGGACTCTTTTTCAGATTAGATACATGAAATGTATCATGAACTCCATTCAGTTCTGCGGGTAGGTCCAACTTGTAAGCTACAAGACCAATCCTTTCCAGGATTTTGAATGGTCCAATGTATCTTGGGTTCAACTTCCCACGCTTCCCAAAGCGTGCTACACCCTTCCAGGGTGAAACTTTTAACAAAACCATATCTCCTACCTCAAACTCCAGAGGTTTCCTTCTTCGTTCTGCATAACTCTTTTGCCGATCACGAGCCGCCTTTATGCGCTCTCGGATCTGTGTAATCTTATCAGTCGTCTCTTGAACCAATTCAGGACCAACAAGCTGTCTATCACCCGCGTCTTCCCAGCATAACGGTGATCGACACTTGCGTCCACAGAGAGCCTCAAATGGTGCAGCTTGGATACTCGCATGGTAGTTGTTGTTGTACGAGAATTCTACCAAGGGTAAGTGAGTGTCCCAACTGCCACCCAAATCCATTACGCAAGCTCGTAACATATCTTCCAACGTTTGAATCGTTCGTTCGCTCTAGCCATCTGTCTGCGGATGGAATGCAGTACTCAGATTCAACTGAGAACCAAAGGCTTCTTGGAAGGATTGCCAAATCCTTGATACAAACCTTCCGTCTCTATCAGAGATGATCGAGAGAGGCACTCAATGACGTGCAACAATCTCTCTCAGGTATAGCTCAGCAAGCTTACTAGTGTTATCTTTCTCCTTGATTGGTAAAAAGTGTGCAGATTTGGTCAGACGGTCCACGATTACCCAGATCGTATCGTGACCTCTGGGTGTCCTTGGCAACTTTGTTATGAAGTCCATTGAAATCTGCTCCCATTTCCACATGGGTATTTCAGGTTATTGCAGGAGACCTGAAGGATTCTGATATTCGGCCTTTACCTTAGCGCAAGTCAAACATTTGCCAACATACGTTGCAACATCGCCTTTTAATCTCGGCCACCAATAAAAATCCTTTAAATCTTGGTACATTTTATCCGATCCTGGATAGATCGAGTACCGTGACTTGTGAGCTTCATCAAAAATAAGTCTCGTAGGCCACCGAAGAGAGGAACCCAAATTCGTTTCATGAAGCACAACGTTCCTTCATCATTGGGTACTAACTGCTTCTCCATTCCACGGAGATATTCATTCTCAAGATTCTCTTCCTTAAGAGCTTCTCTCTGTGGGGCACGAATGCGCAATGAGAGGTCTGTTTGAACAATCATTTCCAAAGCTCGAACCCTTATAGGCTTGATTCTTTCTTTCCGACTCAAGGCGTCTGCGACTACATTCGCCTTCCCTGGGTGATACTTGATTTCACAATCATAATCATTTAACAGCTCGACCCAACGTCTCTGTCTCATGTTAAGCTCTTTTTGATCAAATATATGCTGTAAGCTCTTGTGATCAGTAAAGATTGTGTATCGTGTGCCATAAAAGTAATGTCGCCATATCTTCAATGCAAAAACCACTGCGCCTAATTCCAAATCATGCGTGGTGTAATTTTTCTCATGGATCTTCAACTGGCGTGAAGCATAGGCTATAACCTTCTGTCGTTGCATCAGCACGCATCCTAAACCTTGATGCGAGGCGTCGCAATATACCACGAAGTCGTCAGTGACTTCGGGTAGGGATAAGATCGGTGCATCGCAAAGCTTGTTTTTCAACAACTGAAATGCTTCTTCTTTCTTGTCTCCCCATTCATACTTCTTGTCTTTCTGAGTAAGGGAGGTCAAAGGTTGAGCGATTTTCGAGAAATCCTCAATAAATCTGTGATAATACCCAGCCAATCCTAGAAACTGACGGATCTCGGTTGGCATCTTCGGAGTCTCCCAGTTCTTGATCACCTCGATCTTTGTGGGATCCACATGGATTCCATTTCCATTAACCACGTGACCAAGGAACTGAACCGCACGCAGCCAGAACTCGCACTTTGAGAACTTGGCGTATAATTTATCTTCCTTGAGCAGCTGTAAGATAGCTCTTAGATGTTGCTCATGTTCTTCCTTCGTCTTCGAGTAGATTAAAATATCGTCAATGAACACGATCACAAATTTATCGAGGTACGGCTTACAAACTCTATTCATCAAGTCCATGAATACTGCTGGCGAGTTCGTCAACCCAAATGGCATAACCAGGAACTCGTAATGTCCATATCGAGTTCTGAAGGCAGTCTTTGGAATACTCTCCTCTTGAATTCTCAACTGGTGATAACCTGATCGAAGATCGATTTTGGAGTAACAACTCGAACCTTGTAGTTGATCGAACAGGTCATCAATCCTTGGCAAAGGATATCTATTCTTGATAGTCAACTTGTTAAGCTCTCGGTAGTCGATGCACATGCGGAAACTACCATCTTTCTTCTAAACGAACAAAATTGGAGATCCCCAAGGCGAGAAGCTTGGTCTGATAAATCCCTTATCCAATAGCTCCTGAAGTTGCGTTAACAACTCTTGCATTTCTGAAGGCGCAAGTCGATAAGGTGCCTTAGCTACAGCCGCAGCACCTGGAACTAAGTCAATGTGAAACTCGACTTGCCTTCACGGCGGCAATCCTGCCAAGTCTTCGGGAAAGACTTCAGGATATTCCTTCACGACTGGGATATCTTCTAGCTTTGGCTTGGCGACTTCTTTATCCACAATGTGTGCCAAGAAGGCGACACATCCTTTCTGCAAAAACTTTCAAGCCATCAAACAACTGATGATCCTCAAAGGCGTATCGTGTTTCTCTCCATGCACCACAATTGATTCTCCATTCGCCATCGGAATGCGAATGACCTTCTCGTGACATACAATCTCTGCTCGGTTGCTTGACAACCAATCCATCCCCACTACCACGTCGAAGCTTCCCAACTCGACCGGCAGAAGATCCAGTGTAAACTCGTGCTCTCCCAGTTCTATCACGCAACCTCTGATGACTTCGTTTGCTTCTACTAGCTTTCCATTAGCTAGTTCTATTGAATACGGAATGTCTAGCTTACTGGCTACCAACCCAAGTATATTCTTAAATTCTAGCGATACAAAACTATAATCGGCACAAGTATCAAACAGTACAGATGCAAAGCGTTGGTTGATAGGGAACGTACCAGTGACCACATTTGGATCTTGGCGTGCTTCCCTCACACCGATGTTGAAAACCCTTCCATGAGTTTGATTGAGTTTTGGGCACTCTCTCTTGAAATTCCCCACGTCTCCACAATTAAAACAACCTGGTCCTCGACCATTACCGTTCCCATTACCACCTTGATTGTTATTCGCTCCACGGTTAGCTTGATTCCCAAAATTACCACGATTTTCGTTACCGCCATTTCCTCCTTGTGGGCGGTTTCCATACCCATTACCACCGCGGTTATTGTTTCCATTGTCATATCCTCTTTGACCATCACGACCTGTACCAGCCCAACATGTTTCCTTTGAATGACCAACCTTTCCACAAGTCTCACATTTCCTGAATCTGCACTGGCTGGAATGATGGTACTGGCATACACCACATTTGGGTAGAGCGCCCACGTAACCCTTTCCTTTGTTTTCAATCCCAGTCCTGGCTTCAGCTGGTAAGTTCACATCCTTCTTCTTGTTAGCACTGCTGATACTCTTCTTAAAGTTTGAGAACTTCCTTTTGTTCTCACCGAATGACTCAATGTGAGTCTCCTTCTTTTTCTGGTCAAAAATCGAAAACTTGTTTAACCTGATTGCTTCTTCAGTTAGTGCTACACTCAGGTCGATAGCCTCGGTGATCGTAGCAGGTTTTGATGTCGTCACCATACTTATAATCTGAGGTGCCAACCCCCAAATGAAACGCTCAATGCGCTTGAATTCCGGACTAACCATGTATGGTACCACGCGAGATAGATCGTGAAATCTCTGCACATACTCCGCAATTTTCGGGCCGTCCATCTTGAGGTTCCAGAATTCAGTTTCTAACTTTTGGATTTTGGCCCTGGAGCAATACTTTTTACGCATGAGTTCCTTCATTTCGTTCCAAGTCAAAGCGTATGCTGCTGCCTCTCCCAGAGTTTGGACTTGGAGATTCCACCATGAAAGCGCTCCATCTAAGAACAATCCGGAGATGTAGGTGACTTGGTGTTCTGGTGCGCATTTTCTCATTCTTATCACAGAATCGGTCTTCTCCGTCCATCGAACAAAAGCCACAGCACCCCCGGTGCCGTCAAAATTCAGCGGTTTACAGTCTAAAAACTGCTTATAAGTACAGCCTGTACAAGTAACGTCATTCACAGAAAGCATTAGCAAACGCACATGGAATATCCAAATATAACGTAATGTGTCTCAAGCGACTTAAACATTACCATGAGGTGGGTTGTTCCTCGAGGTACCCCCACTAGTTTCAGCACGTGAGGCCTCGTAATCTGCTATCGCTCGTGAAATTCGTTCTTGTAACTCGGCCTCAGTAGTGGGCAATCGAGTTTCTCTTCGTGGAGGCATCTTCCATAAGAAGTTTGTATAGGTCAGGTCTTAAGCATATAAGTATGTAGTACGCGTATGTAATAACATTCATCAACACAAGTAAACACATAACATCCCATGTCATAACACAAACAAGTAATCCAACAACGTATATAATGAGAATGTTACGATTGAGCTTTCATATATCGAATGACCACAAATACAGTTTTACAAGTTCACCAAATGTATCATATCACAACCAAAAAGGACTACAGGGTCACATCACCCTTGTCCAAACCATCCATCAAACTACAACAATCAAAAGTCATAAGAAATGTGGTCTTCAAAAATCTGTGCAATCTGGGCTCAATAGCTGCACTCTCACCAAAAGTATGCTACCTGCATAAAACCAAAAACTGCTATGCTGATGGTGGAGGAACGAATAGCAAACTGCGCAGACGCGCTAGCTCCTCCTCGAGGGCATGGACGATACGCAACAAGTAGCTAACCTGCTGCTCCATGGTAAGAAAACGGACATCGAAATCTGGGTATGGCAGGAGAGGAGCTGGTGGTGTCGCGAATGGTGACTGACAAGTGTAGGGTGGAGGACGCGAAATCCTCTCTAACTCCATGACTCTCCGACACAACATCTCCTGCTGGAGCTGTAGGGACAAAAGCAAATCATCCCTAGTGTATCCAATGTGGAAAGGATGGTATGGATCAGAAACAGGCATCGTGTTGGGCAGAAACCAGATAAGTGGCTCGCCCGATGGTGCAGAAGCAAAAGGTGCAGTATGTGTAGCAGGTGCAAACGGTGGCATGAAAGGAAAGGCTGCTGACACAGGTGGTATGTGACTGGGCTGCTGACTCGATGGACCTTCCCCTGGACGGGGAGGAGGGATATCCTGTAAACACGTTACTGGTAAATCAGTGCGATGAATGTCAGATACGTGTGGGTGAAACGGGGCGATATCAATGGGTGCATGTGTAGGTACAGGAGGGGAAGTAACAGGTCTAACAAAAGGAGGCAAGTCGTCATCGTCATCCTCTATCCACCCATTGTGGGTGAATGCATAACGGGGATCTACATGGTCGGCAAAAGGAGCACGATCAATGGCTGCAGGTATAGGGTCAGGTAACAGTGGTGCACCAACTGGTACATCAGTAGGTGCAGGGTCATGCTCCGGTAGAGGATCATGAGCAGGTATGGGCTCGGGTGCAATCAAAGGCTCAGGGTCAACTGGTGCAAGCTCAAGATCAGTGGGTATATCAAAGAGCGGATCATTAGGAACGACAGGTGCCTCAAAAGGCTGATCATCGGGGACAAACTCAACCTCATGCTCAGGGTCGAAGTCGTGTGGAAAGACAGGGTCCAACTCATCATCAAACTCAAAATCATGATCAACACCGTGTGGAATATCGGGTGCAACAGACATAGCTGTGTCAGAATTAGTATTGGTGGGATATCGCTATAATCCCAGTGCGTGCAGAGTAGTAGAGGACACGGATTCAAACGAATCAGGACCAGAATGGTTAGAAGAAATCTCAACGGCAGGAATCTCGACAAGCGGAACAGCAATGACATCATCGACTGGAATCTTGACAAGTGGAACGACAATGACATCATCGACTAGAGCTCCATCATCCATGGGCACCCTTAGGGGGACCCTCAATAAAAAGATCGATGTCGTCGTCAGATATAGCGTCAAGAGGCAGATCCTCCAGAGGAAATGCAGCAAGAGGAAAAGGAGCAGGGATCTGAACAAGAAGTAGATCCTCGCCAGGAATACCATCAGCTAGCGGTATATCATCTCCAAAATCTGGTAAAGCAAACGGATGGAAATCATCATCATCGTTACTCGTAGTGTTAGATGTAAAAACCTCAGGATCTGTGGCCATCTCATCATCTGAAACTATGGCCATAGGGTCTATGGTATCTGATACTCCGCTATCAGAAGAGGACATGGCGTCTGTGACAAAACAATCACACATATGCACACATATCAACAATCATCAAATAAGCATGTAAGTAATAACAATGTAAGCATGTATGCATCCTAGTCTTCCCAAGACCATCCCACCTAGCCTCTCAGACTGATCTACTTAGTCTCTCAGACTAGACCTCCCAGTTTCCCAAACTGAACTACCCAACCCCTCAGGCTAAACCTCCCAGTCTCTCAGACTGCCCCAACTAGCCTCTCAGACTACCCAGTCTCTCAGACTGAACTACCTAGTTAGTCTCTCAGACTAACTCCCCAGTCTCTCAGACTGCACTACCTAGCTAGTCTCTCAGACTAACTCCCCAGTTTCTCAGACTGAAATATAAATGAATTATTTGAAATGTATTTTGTGTCTTTTATTTGTAAAAATATTTGTTTCATGGATCTGGGCATTTTGTGTAAGCAATGAAAACATGTTGTAAAAACATTTTCGTGAGAGCCCTACTGATCGTAGTCTAGACTCGAGAAAGAATCCTAGTTCGCTACGATCGAAGCTCCGATACCAAGCTGTCACACCCTGACTTTTGCGGAAGCGTGGTTATTGGTGTGACTTCTTAATACCATAGCATTCAATCATAACAACGCTATATGATAAAACCATAAGATATTCATCCATATAAATTAAGTTTGAAAATACCATAACTTACTTATTCTAAACATCGACACCAAATTTAAGTTACAAACCATAACATGTTTAAAGGAGTTCACAAGGACTCGACAAAAGAACTTAAACAAACCCGAGCTTAGAAACATGTATCCCGTCCAGGAGTAGGATACATCCCCTAAACTCTACGACCACGGATGACATCTTTTATTTAAACGCAGCTGGAAAACATGAAACACTTGCCAGATCCACTAGTTCCCTAAAATACATGTAATTTAAAAACATCAACAAAAGTTGAGCGAGTTCATGTGTATGTGTATGAATAAACCATTAAAGTATGTCTGTATGTAAGAATGTCCCTGGTATGTAGCAATAAGGAAAAAACAGATCACCAATGGTTTGCAAGGCCATTGATATGTGTGAAATGGTGCAGGAAAACTCAAACCTAGCAAATTTGTACCGGGCCTCCGGCTGGAAGACATAGTCACCCTATGGGCCACCCTGGTCCCCATGGGTGTGGGCTCGCTACACCCAAATAGATCTATCACTCATGTCCCTCGGTCCTACGACTAGGATTAATGGCCTTAAGTGTTATACCCACCCTTCACATGATCTAGCAGTAACCCTCCTTAGCTAACCATACCATGTATAAAACGTTTGTAATAATTGTAACATGTATTTTACCCCCGAAGTATAAAACTGAAAACAGTTAAAAGAAAAGGGGGGGGGGGGACATGAACTCACAGTATTGCGTCTTCAGAGTCGTAACCCAAATCTCCTCAGCAAACACGACTACCTACAGTGTACTAACGTCTATTAGACGAACGGGCCGTGCCTTTGCTTAGTATTATTCGTTTTTGAGTTACGTTTCTTATGTTCCCAACATTATTCCAAGTTATAATTACTTGTTAAAATAATAAATATCTTAACTTTAATTAATTTTGGAATAATTGTTAAACAATACTTTTGTAACAATACTTCTCAAGTATTTTATTTTCGTATTTCCTTCCCAAGGATGGGGGGTATTTCTTACATGTATTATTGTATTATTGTATTTGTAGTTCCAAATTAATATACTTTCAAGTCTCACATTAGAAAATATATATAATAACTTATTTTGTCCCAAAAATAATGTATTATCCAGAAAATATATATTTTTCCCAAAAATCATATATCTTCTAAATATTTCAAGAAAATATATTTTTACTTCCAAAAATAATATATTTTCTCCTTGTAAAAAATATGATACAACTTTGTAATATTATAAAAATCATATTTTATTTCTTGTATCGAAAATAATATTCACCAAAAATATATTTGTAACGGTATTTTCCGGAATATTTTATAAGTTACGTTCTATTGTTCGGTTCCACAATATTATGTGTGTAACTTATATATTTATTCCTTGATATTCTTGGTATTATTTTGGATTGTAAATTTCTTGGTATTTTGGTTAAGTTATATTATTTTACCCTAAAATAATATAACTATTTCACAAAGTATACAAATATTCACACAAGTGTCTTAATGTGTGTATATATATATATATATTCTAAATATATATTTACCCATTTTTATTTATAAAAACCAACCTCCAATATTTGTATTTTTGTTACAAAAATTATGGCAAGGTTTATATTGAAAACTTATGATCAAAATACACTTGTAAATATTTATTAGAAAATATTTTTCTAAGTGTTTATATTTTTAGAAAATTTTGCCATAGTTTCCCCTAAAAATGGAGGTGTCCATGCTATTAAAGCATATCATTTTCTTTTCAAAAATCATCACAAACAATCAACAAACAATCCCCAAACATCTTACACTTACCAAGTGCAAAAACTATACAATTTACATAACAACATGAACTTGATCTTTCACAAAAACTTGTAGTAACTTGGTAAAGTGGTTAGTGGGTTTAGTTACCCTTTAAAGTGTGTTTATTTATTTAAAGATCTCATTGTTAAAGAATTTAGGTGTTTACAACTTGTAAACATATTTTACAAAAATGTTTCTTTGTGAGATCTTCTTGTTTCATGAGTGTTTATACACTTGTTTTACCACTAAAAATAGTGTATATTTAAGTAAAAACCAAGATCTTCTAAGAATCACATTTTAAACTTGGTTCTTTTTGGAAAACCATTCATAAATCTTAGATTCATAAGATTACTAGCTTACTTTATTTATTATTTTTCAAGAAATCATCTTTTTATTCAAGTTCATGCTTATATATGAGGATGATCTTCTTGTGTTAACACATAATCATCCTCTAACTTGCTAGATCATGTGTTTAATAACAATCTAGCAAGCTCCTTATGATGATCGACATCATAATTTCAAGTGAACAACAACAAGTATCATACATATACTAAACAACACTATTTCATCAAGATTTCATCATATGTAAGCTTTATGTTCATGATTCATGTTCATGTCTTTTAGTGTTCTTGTGATTTACAACATAATACATCTTTTAACCAACTAAAATAGAAGTAACAAAGGGTTACAAAGGTCTTTGATGATCCACAAGCTTCACACTTCGTTAGACACCTTCTTACACCCTTGGATGAGCTTGGAATGATTGATCAAGGCTTGGCAATGGTGGTGGTATGTGGAGCTATGTTCGGCCGAGAGAGGGAGAGCAAGGGAGAGAGAGATGAAGGTGTTGGATATTGATGAAGAATGAAGGATTGTGATCTAGTGGTTTGTTCTTATAACCTCCAACAAATGTTTATCCAATGGTTTTCATGTTCTTTAAGTACTAAACACAATCTATTAAACAATTCAACAAAATCCATCATTTAGGCCATGTGGGCTGATTACTTGCATATGGGGGGGGGGGGTCTAGTTGTAACTTTTGAACCATTAAGTTAAATAGAAGTTCAAATTCAAGTATACAGTTTGTTAGGTTAGTTACTTGATATTTTAGTGGGTGTTAAGGTGTTCGGGGATCATAACTAGCTCAGTTATAATAAAACAGTGCTTTTAGCATAATTTTGGTGTTTCGGGTAGTGTCCGGTTGTTCGGTTAGATACCGGTTCGTTAAAGTGTCAAACTATTCCGTTTAATGATCTTTAAGTACCCTTTTGTGACACTTTTAATTCCCGACACTTAGGAAAGCATTCAGGACCATTTAGTCATATTTTTGCATGTTACTAGCCCATTAAATTGCTGATTTTTGCTGAAATGTGCAAAATTCTGCACTTTAAGTGGGTTTTAGGCACTTTCCGGCACTTAAACTATCACCTAGTGAAGCAGTTTTGTGGTCCTTACTTCCCTACACACCATACTAGTGTAGAACTTGGTTTCTGACTCATACTGGGTCTAAAACACTATCTGTCTAGGTATTGAACCCCGTCAGCATATTCCTGTTCCATCCGTTAACTGTGCTTACTGTGCTTTGTGCATCGTTTATGTCACTAAGTGTTTGTATTTAGTAATGATGTGACAGTATGAAATGTGATGCACATGTATGTATGATGCAATAATCAGAAAGTAATTATTTGTAATTCAGCACAGTCATTAAGCACTTAATCATAGTTAATTAATCATACGGATACCTGGATTTATGAGGGTTGTCACACATACTACATGGTCCCTTAGAAATCATAGTTCATTTGCATGTTTCCGTTAAATGCTTAAAAATTTACTATTATGCCCTTATGTTATAAAAATGAGATTTTTGAAAATGTGAGAGGACAAAAAGTTTTATTACTGATATTTAAGTATGTCACAAAAATTTGACATCATTTTCTGGTCTCAAACTAAAGTTATGCAAGATATCGTAAAACGAAACTTTTAATTAATTAAATTATGATTTTTTGCATAAATCAGGTTTAAACCCAAATTTTAACACCCAACTCATTACCTACTATTTTGATATTATTTTTAGGGATTTTTGGAATTTTTGGTCACTTTTTAAACTGACCATATCATTGAGTTCTCGTATAAATCGGCAAATAATGATAATACCCTTTTTGTTAATAAAATAAGTTTAACATATGATTTGCATACCAAACCTTTTCCTACTGATGTTATATATTAAATAAGATATTTTTAAACAGTAGAGGCTGATAAAAATCTCAGGATTTCATAAACATCTCAAATATCCTCAATTACCGACTTTTACGACAATTAGGTGCATAGTATGGTTTAAAACCATATTTAACACCTAGGACTTGTTACCTACTGATTTTAAAAATAAATTTTAATACTTTAACAGTAAGTATAAGTCTTGAACTCAGACTTCCACATTTGACCTTAAAAGCATATGTGAAATGACCAAAATGCCCCTACGGTGCATAGTTTGGCCATAAATGATAAACCTCACATATTTATGATATCTTACTGATGTAACATGATAAAATAAATATTTTTACTGAATGTTTTAGACCAGAACCTCAGTTTACTATTAAATCTCTTTTATAAATATTAAAATGACCAAAATACCCTTACGGGGCTTAAATTGGTTTTAAATTCGTTTTGGGCATAATTGAAGATATCCTACTGATATCACAATATATTTTAAGCATAATAACTTATGGAACTTGTACTTGACTCATCCGGTTACTCGTTATGATTATACGCGTTCGGTACGGTTTATGTAACTAGTTTGCATAAATTAACCGAAACGGGTCAAACCTTATCATTTTTACTTCAAAATCCAGAATGTATTTAGTTTACCCATATTATACAAGTCTTCATACTTGTTGGGTCTAAATTACAATCCATTCCGGTCTTCGCTTAATCTAGCATATCGTACCGTTTTCATATTTAAAAACTAGCCGACCTAAGTCTATGACTTAATTAAGACCATTAGCATTCTAATTGATTATTTATACGATCATTCCAGACTAGAGCCGTCCGGTAAATTGTACCTACGCTTACTTAATTGAATACGGCTGAGTTATTATAAATCTTGCTATTTAAGACAGGAGCTGGCTCAGGTAAATACTCTTAACCTATTTTCACTTATACGGGCTTGGGATACGGTAATATAATTACCGCATGGTCAGGTATGGGATTCGAAGACCAATAAGTCGGGAAATTCAAATAACCTGTTTTAATTCGTATTGGTTGACTGAAACATTGGGGGTTAATGCGACCGTGTCCTGGATATCCTTTACTCATTAATTGCAAATGGCCACGACCTAAGCACGGGGTGTAGGCATACACCCGACAGATGCAATATGGTTTATTAAATAATTTTATACCCAATATGGGTTTCCCAATTAGGGAATAAGTGGTGTGTCAGTTAATCATGAACTGGCATAGTACCGGGCACCGCATGTAGAGCAAGTTATGTAAAACTGATAACATGAGATATAGTTTGTCCCAAGTATAAAAGATTTTTGTACCTTGTGCACTTAAACCAATTTTCATAAACATTTTCAAAAGTGTCGGTTGATTGTATTTACCAGTGAAAACTGACGTATTTTCAAAAGTCTAAGTGACATGTACAAATACGTAAATAGGCTGGAAGCTGCTTAGGATTGTTAGACGAGGAACTTGCAACTCCTTCACATAAGCTATTAGTCTGATAAACTTCTTTTGTTATAATGATCCGCCAGTGGATTATTACAAGCTTTTCTGTACTAAAATAGTTTGACATATTTTAGACATTTGTGTTTGTAATAATAATTTATATTCCAAGACTTCCATTGTGCTATTCTGTGTATGTTTGACCATGACGATACCAATCTTACGTCACGATACTTCCCCCGGGCCCACCGGGCTGAGCTGTAAATATCGGGGTGTGACATAACAGCTTCTGTCTTTTCTAATCATCGTAGTGCAGCAGTTGCTCCATCACTGTCCACGAATTCGGTTGGCTTACAGGCTAGGAATTCCTTATAAGTACAACCAGTTATCACAACGTTCATCTTTTTAGGTAATGGGGCTTGGATTATATTATTATCATTGCCTCCATTCACGCTATAACTGAAATTATCATCACGGGTTCGTTTGCTATTATAGGCTTTGTAAGGTTCGACTGGATTTTTAACGGCTGCTATGATTGCTGGGATAGCATTGGCTATACCCTGTGCAATTTTGTTTTCGATTTCTTCTCTATTTAGAGGATTTTCTTGGTTATTTGGTTTCGACTGATTAACTTCATTTCCCGATGGATTAACAGCGTTTGCCATATAGATTATAGACATAATACCTTAATTAATATCACATAATAGATAGCAAATAATTAAAGCATTGCAATCACAACACAAACTGAGTCAGCACGTGTAGCCAAAATTGTCGATCATTGCGACGTTTAGATTTTTTTATATATTATGCATCCATACAAACCACATATTTACAGATGTTTTATTTATTTATTAAACGATATTTATATTATATTATATTATTATATATTATTATTATTATTTTTTTCACATATTATTATTGCACAAAACACCTAGTTTATAGTTAACCGTCTTCAAAAGTGGAATTCCCGCTCATCGTGCTTCCAGGTGATATTTTCCCCACCGATCGAATCATGTTTCCCGCGTCCACCAATTCTTCGTAATAACGGCGCAATTCAGCAACGTTTTCCGGGCTCATGGGTGGAAAGGTAGCAGGGGCAGGTTCAAATTATGGGTAGTATGGGATTGGATCGTTCATCAGATTTTGGAAGTGCCAATCAATCGTCCACTACTCTTCAATTTGGTCAGGAAGTGGCTGTGGGTTCATGATTGGAGCAGGAATGTCGGGTTTAAGATTTATAGGTAGTTCAGCTTGGACGGGAACATTCACGAGGTTTTCATCAGCTGGGCCGAAGAAATCATAGTTGGCTAATTTTCGGTCTAATTCTTCCCACGGTACTAAGGCTGGAGCCTGACTAGAGCTTTCTCCTACAATCTCTTTTCCTTTTGGTTCGACTGTTTTCTTAACCTTGTGGGATGCGGGTTTCTTCCTCCTTCCCCTCTTCCAGTCCAGAATTCTCCTTCTTTTCTTTGGCTTGGGTTTCTCTTGGGATTCAAAAGTTACTGGTTCATCTAGTTCAGCTTGGTACCTGATAAGGTTTTCAGTGGTTTCCATTTCAGTGGGATGTATCGAGAAGTTTTAAAGAGCCTCCGATAACTCATTCATACTGTTAGTCACAAATAATGAAACACAAAATTCCAAATTAAATATTAATTATTACAAATAATTTTCACAGAAGCACCAAATCCATGACTACTTTAATTTAAGTATTTTCAAATACTTAATTTGCTTAAACCAGTGGCTCTGATACCACCTTTTCTGTCACGGCCTCCGACCCATTTTGCCTGGTTCAGAAGCCGCGAGACAGAAACCAGTGGTATCGGTATTTAATTGGCAGCGAAAATTTCATCAAGACTATTTGTCAGAAAATAATATCAGAGTTTTAAAAACACCGAATTATTTTATTATTAACTGTGGGACAAACCCCGTATTTACAAGAAAGGAATTTCACTGGGGAAATCCTTTAATTAAAGAAAAACGTCGCAATTATGTTTTCGATATCTTCTCTATTTAGAGGATTTTCTTGGTTATTTGGTTCCGACTGATTAACTTCATTTTCCGATGGATTAAGAGCGTTTTCCATGTAGATTATAGACATAATACCTTAATTAATATCACATAATAGATAGCAAATAATTAAAGCGTTGCAATCACAACACAAACTGAGTCAGCACGTGTAGCCAAAATTGTCGATCATTGCGACGTTTAGATTTTTATATATATTATGCATCCGTACAAACCACATATTTACATATGTTTTATTTATTTATTAAACGATATTTATATTATATTATTATTGTATATTTTTATTATTTTTTTCCACATATTATTATTACACAAAACACCTAGTTTATAGTTGACCATTTTCAAAAGTGGAATTCCCTCTCATCGTACTTCCAGGTGATATTTTCCCCCACCAATCGAATCCTGTTTCCCGCGTGCACCAATTCTTCGTCATAACGGCGCAATTCAGCAACGTTTTCCGGGCTCATGGGTGGAAAGGTAGCAGGGGCAGGTTCAAATTATGGGTAGTATGGGATTGGATTGTTCATCAGATTTTAGAAGTGCCAATCACTCGTCCACCACCCTTCAGTTTGGTCAGGAAGTGGCTGTGGGTTCATGACTGGAGCAGGAAAGTCGGGTTTAAGGTTTATAGGTAGTTCAGCTTGGACGGGAACATTCACGAGGTTTTCATCAGCTGGGCCGAACATATCACAGTTGGCTAATTTTTGGTGTAATTCTTCCCACGGTAGTAAGGCTGGAGCCTGATTAGAGCTCTCTCCTACAATCTCTTTTCCTTTTGGTTCGACTATTTTCTTAACCTTGTGGGCTGCGGGTTTCTTCCTCCTTCCCCTCTTCCAGTCCAGAATTCTCCTTATTTTCTTTGGCTTGGGTTTCTCTTGGGCTTGAAAAGTTACTGGTTCATCCAGTTCAGCTTGGTACCCGGTAAGGTTTTCAGTGATTTCCATTTCAGTGGGATGTATCGAGAAGTTTTGGAGAGCCTCCGATAACTCATTCATAATGTTAGTCACAAATAATGAAACACAAAATTCCAAATTAAATATTAATTATTACAAATAATTTTCACAGAAGCACCAAATCTCTAACTACTTTAATTTAAGTATTTTCAAATACTTAATTTGCTTAAACCAGTGGCTCTGATACCTCCTTTTCTGTCAAGGCCCCCGACCCGTTTTGCCTGGTTTAGAAGCCGCGAGACAGAAACCCGTGGTATCGGTATTTAATTGGCAGCGGAAATTTCATCAGGACCGTTTGTCAGAAAATAATATCAGAGTTTTAAAAACACCGAATTATTTTATTATTAACTGCGGGACAAACCCCGTATTTACAAGAAAGGAATTTCACTGGGGAAATCCTTTAATTAAAGAAAAACATGTTTATTTCTATTTACTGAGCCACTTTATTTAAGCTGGAGTACTACGCGCCACTTTTCCTTCTTCACAGTAAATCACCTGAAACATGTTTTTTTTTAAATATTTTATCAGCGAAAAATACTGGAGAGTGCATTCAATTTATACAAAAGACACAATGTTATAACATACATGTAACGCTCCACTTTTTCGTAACTTTCCTTAATTAGAAAACGTGTCTTGTATTTCTATTTTTGGAAGCTTGTTTCCTTGGTAATCGTATTTCGTTTCAAGCTATTGTAAATCCGAGACTTTGATCGTAATAAAATGAATATTTTATATGGAATACTATTTTTTATACATGTTTATACGTGATGCAATACTCGGGTTATACGTTAACAATCTCAAATGCATATGCGCAACCGATACTCGACATAGTGGTACTCATAACTTATAAATGCTTGTTAACTATTAAACACATGGTTAATTCTAATAATATAATAATTCTAATAATAATAGTATATTAAACACTACATTTATAAAGCCAAAATGGTCATTGAGGTTTGGTCACTTTTGACACTTTAGTACAAAACTCAAACTATTTGAATCTGGATCCTTGTGGTTTCAATTTTGTTGCCATTTTCATCCAAAATCAAAATCTGTTCAGATTTTTCAGTTAATATCCAGCTTTTTTGTCCTTTTTCTCCCTTTTAATGAAGGGTAAATTTGTCAGATTTTTTGAATTTGTTATAATAAAACGTTAAAAGACCATTTTACCCTTCATTAAAAATGAGGAAAAAGGCAGAAAAGTTGAATGTTAACTGAAAAAACTGCTTAGATTTTGATTTTGGATGAAAATGGCAACAAAATTGAAACCACATGGACCCAGATTCAAAGGTTTGAGTTTTGGACTAAAGTGGCAAAAGTGACCAAAACTCAGGAACCATTTTGGCAGTTTACTCATAAATCTTTATAAGTTAAAAAAAAGAAAAAAAATATAAAACAAAAAGATGGCAAAACCAGCCTCCATTCAAAAATGCCAAACATGTGTTAGATATCTTTTTTTTATTTTATTTTTGTTTTTTAAAAACCACTAACCTCTTGATACTTTAAATAGTTAATTATGTATATTACTAACCTAAAGAGACGAAAGGTCGCCGGTGGCTCGACGAAGATCTGTTGCCCGGCTTAGCGTGCGAGGTTTCCGGTGAGTAACACATCTGTTGCTATCCCGATCTCAACCTTTCATTCTAAGTTGTTCTTCACATCTCCCATTCGCTTACTGGGCCCTTTTCCATCGAACTAAGTGAGAGAAAGACTGCAATAGCCACGAACAGTCGCTGATATAGCATATTTCAACCAGTCGCCGGTGGCTCGACGAAGTGAGACCGTTCAGTTTAGCATGCGAGGTTGCTGGGATTATCATAATAATTTTTAATCCAGCTTACCTTTCACTCTATATCGTCCCGTGGATCTTCCATTCGCTTCCCGGGTCTTTGGTTGTCACCCTGCGGCTGTTCTCACTTCTAGTGGGCCATGACGGAGATGGGGGGAAGACAAGAGGAGTTCGAAGAGGGGGAGGTACCAACACAAGGACAGCACTACAACGTGTACAACAATCCTAGGAAGGAAGATGCCATTACGTTCTACGTTACGAACATTCCAATTGGGATAACAGATGCAGATCTTTGGAACGAGTGCAGAAATTTAGGGTGGCTGGTTGATGCGTACATTGCAAAAAAAAAGGACACAATCGGTAGGAGATTTGGCTTTCTAAGGTATGCCTTTGTGAAAGACGCAGAGAAGATGGTAAAGGCCATAAACCAAGTGTCGCTTAACTATACCAGATTGAAGGCCAACATTGCAAAATATAACAACGACAACAGAAAATTAAAAGCAGAGAAAGGGAAGGTTTGGCACAACAAGTCCAACGAGTTTACTAATGAAAACAAGAAGCAAGAGTACACAAGGTTTCAGGGGGAGTCGAGTCAAACACGGAAATTTTCGACAAATGGGCGAGGCCAAAGTCACTGGAAAGATGCCTTGTTGGGGATTTTGATGGCATGAAGAAAGCTAATAAGCTTAAGGAACAGGTTAGCAGGCAGGGGGCATACTTAGGTTTGTGGGTGGCCTGAATTTTCTGGTCAGTTTTAATGAGGAAAGAGCAATGCTGGGGTACATTGGAAGGAATAAGAGAAGGATGGGGTGGTGAGTTAGAAGAACTTTACGTATGGGAAGGCCAAGTTATTCCATTCAAACGACTGGCTTGGCTAGCTATAAGAGGTGTGCCTATTCAATTATGGTGTAAAGAGATTATGAATGAGATTGCAGGTAGGTTCGGGAGAGTTGTTTGTGGATCCACTGCAGATACAGGAGATCTAAACCTATCTATGGACAGTGTTGGCATCATTGTTTGCGAAGGTAATAGAATTGAAGAAAAAATGGAGATCATATGGAATGGATTAAGATTTGTTGTTTGGGTGTCTGAGATTGATGAAACATGGTATCCAGGCTACATCAAAAGTTCAAACGTCAGTCATGTCTCAGCTTCTCCGGCGAGTCAATCCCCAGCTTCTGGTTCTCCGGTGATACAGCCTCAACCATTGCAGGAAGAAAGAAGTGATTCTGGGAGCCCGGTAGATCCGGTGAACATTCCGGCAAAGGTAGACGAATCAACCGTAAAGACAAATGGGGGAGGCGATAAGGCAGATAACACGGGTTCCGAAGGGTTTCAGGGTGCAGGCATGTTGGAAGATGAGTCATCGGTTGAGATCATTAACCAGGTCAAGGTTCCCTAGGCCGGCAACATTAATGAAGGTGGGAACATGGGAGACAACGTTGAAGCATTAATATCGCATGCAGAGGTGGACGTGGGTAAACACATTAGCCCAATTAAAGAAAGTTGTGGGCCGGCCCAAGAAGCAAACGACAAACTGGATACAACAACCCACAAAAAAAGAAAGAGAAACTTAATTGCTGATGTCAGGGACAATGCACTGAAGCCCATCCCACAAGTCAGAAAAAACAGGGGTATTGATTTAAACATCGAACTCTCAGATGAAACCAGATGGAACCCTAGGAAAAAGTCGACAAAGATGAAATTCAGGATCAGAAAAAATAAAAATCGAAGCAAACAAGTCTGAGTTTTGGAGGACTTCGGGGAAGAAAATGGTTACTCACTGGAAGATGACTTTGTATCGGATTGGGAAGAGGATGGCGATCCAGTTTCTGAATCGGTACCAGTTGCAGATCCAAAGAGTACATGTGTCTGTGCAGAAGTGAATTCAAGGCAATCGGTAGACACGGAAGAAGAATGCAGAGGAACTGAAGAAATACGGATTGCATTGGGTTTGGATTTGTCGAAAAACAAGAAACAGATTGAAGATATCATCATCGATGAAAGGGTGGATGCCAAATCCAAATGAACTGGGCCTCACTAAATGTGAAAGGAGCCGGAGGGGCGGGCAAAGCGTCTCAGGTCAGGAGTCTCATTAAAGATAATAATGTGGGGTTTTTGGCTCTACAAGAAACACAGCTCTGTAATATGTCGGAAGCGAAAATTTGGAAATTCTGGAACGGTTCGGCGATGGAATATGCAAAAATGGATGCTGATGGAAGATCTGGGGGGATTCTCTCAATCTGGAATCCGGGTCTGTTCAAGAAAAATTTTGAGGTAACTGATCAAAATTTTGTACTGGTTAAAGGGGATCTGATTGGGGTTGGGTTGGAGATAACGGTGGTTAACGTATATGCACCGAATGTTGGTACGGAAAGAAGGAGGGTTTGGGATAGATTGTTATCTGTTACAAACAATATACAGGGGTTGTGTTTATTGATCGGGGATTTTAATGAAGTTCGGGTCCCAGAAGACAGATTAAACTCTAATTTTGATAGTTGCAATGCGATACACTTCAATAACTTTATTAGCACAGCAGGGTTATTAGAATACCCGATGGCAGGTAGGAGGTACACTTTCCTTTCGGGCGATGGGAAGAAAATGAGCAAGATTGACAGGGCTTTAGTCTCTAGTGAGTTCATGTCTAAATGGTCGAATGCGTCACTGAGAGCTTTAGAGAGGGTTATCTCGGATCATAGTCCTTTGATCCTTGCGACAATCAATACGGACTATGGCCCAACTCCATTTCGGTTCTTTAATAGCTGGTTGGATATCCCGGGAGTGGAAGAGGTGGTGAAAAAAGGTTTAGAGCATCAAACACCCGAAAGTTTCAAAGATCTGATTCTAGGTTCTAAACTTAAGGCCATTAAGGATGAAGTCAAAAAGTGGAGGAGAAACACAAAAGAAGCGGAGGAAAAAGAATATGCTGAAGCTATCAATCAGATTAAAGTTTTCGACGCAGCAGCAGAAGAGAGAGAGTTGGAAGAAAGTGAAATCGAAACATGGAGAGCCTGCAAAGTAAAGGTCAGGGAGTGGCTCTATAGGAAAGCAAAAGATATCCAACAAAAAGCAAGGGTCAAGTGGATTCTGGATGGGGATGTAAACTCCAAATATTTTCATTCAATTGTAAATTGTAAGTTGGCGAGCAGCAGGCTGAATGGGCTTTGGATTAACGGTGTATGAGTGTCCGACCCACAAACAATAATGAAATATATACAGGAAAGTTTGGGGAAAAAGTTCACTGAACCGAGCGAGTCGAGGTCGAGAATGTCACCAGCTGGCTTTGCAAAATTATCTGTCCCGGATGCGAACACATTGATTGAGGAATTCTCACGCGAGGAAGTAAAGAAGGCTGTATGGGATTGTGGCTCGGACAAGGCACCGGGGCCTGACGGCATCACCTTTGCTTTGGTTAAAAGATTCTGGAATGACTTAGAGAAGTATGTGATGGGTATGATGAAACGATTTCATATCCATGGATCTATTCAGAAGTCTTGCAGCGCTTCATTTATAGCGTTAATCCCGAAGGTTAGCGACCCTGTCTCATTATCTGATTTCAGGCCCATATCGCTGATTGGTATAATAAATAAAATTATTTCAAAAGTCTTAGCCAATCGGCTGAAGGGGGTCCTTAGTAGCATCATCTCACAGGAACAGTCCGCGTTTGTGGCCAATCGAAACATAGTGGACAGTCCCTTGGTTCTGAATGAAGTCGTATCTTGGGCGAAAAAACATAAGAAAACGATTTTTCTATTTAAAGCGGACATCGAGAAAGCATACGATACTCTGAGTTGGAAATTTCTGATTACGATACTCACACATATGGGGTTTCCTTCTAGATGGAAGACATGGATTATGGGTATCTTGTTCTCGGGCAAAGCATATGTCCTTATAAACGGAACTCCAACGGGTGAATTCCAATATAAGAGGGGTTTAAGACAAGGCGACCCGCTTTCACCCTTCTTGTTCACTATTTCCATGGAAGCGCTCCATATACTCATGGTTAGAGCAGTGAGCACCAGAATGTTCTCGGGTTTAAAATAACCTAACAACGGGCCGAATCTGTCTCACCTTTTCTTCGCAGATGATTCCATATTTGTGGGGGCATGGGAGGAGGGCAACTTGAAAACATTAAGGCGTGTGTTGAGGATTTTTCACATGATGTCGGGGTTAAAGGTTAACCACAATAAAAGCTTTTTGTACGGTATCAGGTTGAACGATGAAGAGATAGGTAATATGGCCTCTGTCTTGAATTGTAAAGTCGGACATCTATCATTCACATATTTAGGCTTGAAAGTTGGAGCGAATATGAATAGAGTGGTTAACTGGAAAGAGGTTATAGATAAGTTTAATAAGAGATTATCTAATTGGAAAGCAAAACTATTGTCATTCGCAGGAAGGATTACGCTAGTCAAGTCGGTTCTAGGCTCCTTACCAAATTATTTTTTATCACTGTACAAAGCTCCGAAGGCTGTTCTAAAAAAACTTGAAGGCATAAGAAGAAGGTTTCTATGGGGTGGGTGCGGTGCCGCGAATAAAATTCGATGGATGAAATGGGAGAGGATTGTGGCGTCTAAAAACATGGGGGGTCTAGGAATTGGTGGGATAAGAGAGATGAATCAGGCTCTTTTGCTGAAATGGAGGTGGAGGTATAAAGTAGACCCGAATCAAATGTGGGTCAAGGTTATCGAGGCATTACATTATAACAGGAGGAAATCACAAAGTGTTCCGGTAAAAAAAATCAATAACAGGTGTATGGAAAACAATTATAGGGATCGAAGACGAGTTCAAGAAGGTAGGTATCGATGTGGCCCGTAACCTTAGGAGTAAAGTTGGCGACGGAAGTAAAACGATGTTTTGGCTGGATTCGTGGGCGTCTTCTCAGCCACTTAAAGATGAATTCCCACTCATATTTAGCATAGCTAAGGAAAAGGAAAATAGAGTAAAACAAAATTACAAGGTGAATAATGATGGGATCTTATGGGATTGGAAATGGAATAGACTTCCTAGCACTGATGATGAAAGAACTGAATGGGGGACCCTAAAAACATTATTATTACAGCAAACCGTTGGCCAAGGTGAAGACTTTTGGAGCTGGAAAAACAATACAGAGGAAGGATTCTCAGTGAAAAGCATTAGAAAGGAGCTGGCTGGCATTATCGACATCAACAATGTACCGAATGGTTTCGAGTGGTGCAAGATCGCTACGGCCAAGGTTAATTATTTTGCATGGCGAGCGGCTGAAGGCAAAATTCCAACGACGGATGCTCTAAGGAGAAGGGGGTTCAGTTGGGTTCGGCACTATGCAGTGCATGTGACGCAGCCTCCGAAATAGCGGACCACGTCCTCATCCATTGTCCGTATGCTAGGTGTGTGTGGCTGCAGTTGTGGTCTTGGCTGAAACTTCCGTTCCGGGACCATAGTGAAGATCTTATATCTCGACTCGCCGATAAAACGGAGTGGCCTCATAACAGAGAAAAATTAATTTATGCAGTTTACCTCCTTGCTGTATGGAAGCTGTGGAAAAACAGGAACAACAGAATTTTCAACAATTCACATCTGGAACCCAGCAGGCTGGTGGAAGAGATAAAAGAGGAGTCGTTCGAGTGGATAAGGATCAGATCAAGGCGCACAAGAATAACATGGGACGTATGGAAGAACTTTTCTTTCTCGGAACATAGTTTATGAAGGTTCATGTTTTTAGTTTTGATTTGTTTCTTGATGTATAGTTTTGTTATCTTGGTCTTTGTTACTTGACTTGTTTTCTGCGACTTCATAGCACCTTGCTATTTGTCGTTTGTCCTTGATTTGATGAATAAAGGTTCCATTGTTGCTGTTCAAAAAAAAAACTAACCTAAACATAATATGTATAATACAAGCCTAATATGGCACAAAAAAATAACAATGGCTGGGAAACAGCCTTTCCGATCACAACTCATATGCTGCCATAATAGGCTTCTTTTAAATTATTACAACCTTCAATACATGTGTTATCATAATGTAATTAATGCCCCACTAATAGGAATCAAGTATATTTCACAAAATAAAAAAAAGGAGATATTCTAGGCTGTTAACAACCATTCTCGGCCAGCAACAACTATTAGACATATTTCTTTTTTTTATTATTATTAGAAACCCCAACTAGTTGTCTTAAATGCCAACCAACCCAACCCTAATCCTCCCCTATAAAACCCACACTTCTTCCCCACATTTTTCACTTTACAACACTCTTATTTCACTCTCAAAACACCTCTCAAAGCTGCGGGAAATCAGAAACATAATTAGAAGGATATCAAGTTGCTTATGTGAGCATATCTCACTCATATCTTAGTCTTTTCTCTTCATTCTTTTTCCTACTCACTTGGATTGACCTTAGTAACGTTTTCACAGGTTTTCCATGGAAAACCAAGGTCTGAAACTTCCCCAAAAAGGCTCCAGAGTGGACTGTAACTTTCTGTTTTGAATCAAACTTTGTTAATCTTAGTTAAACTTGAGTTATCTCATCTCAAACCTATGTCCTTATGCTCATAATCAATCGAATGATTAGTTGGGCTTAAAAACAAGGCTGAGACAAGTAAAATCTGAGGTTAAAACCTCATAAACTTTCTGTTTTGTTTAGGGTTTTACTCACAAGTAGTGTTCAAGCTTAAAGCTTGATGTTTGTGTGATTATGGGACAAGCTTGGGCTATTCCACTTAAAATCCACCTACTACTTGATGTTTTTCATAGATTAGTTGTTCTTATTCTTTCATTACTTGTAAGTTCATGACCCTCCTTGTTGTTTATAACAACAAGTGTAGTGGTGAACAAAGAGGTACCTAAACGGAAGACTTGTTCTTCCTACCTCATGCATGAATTATATGAATTCTAAAGAGGTTCCTAAATGAGGGATTCATCCTCCTACCTCATGCTTGACATATATGATATAATATACACTATGTAATAGTTATATATTATCCAAATAATCAAACTCTTGATGATGAACTAGTGGTCATTGTCAAGATAGTAAATTTTATCATCTAAGTATCATGTGTGCTACATGATTATTTTCATATGTTTAATGTCACGTCATTTACACTCCGAATCTATAATCTTCCGTTAAACTCTCCACCCTCACCCACCTATGTTTCTTCGTGTAGAAGGATAAAGTGCTCCAAACTAATCACCCAAACATTCGCGGGATATCAAGTAGGAAGCTTGCAAAACCGCGAGTATACTCGATCCCATTTTACTCTTTAAACACTTTGGGATGCAACATGTATGTTATACAAAATCATACTTCACATGAAACTATTTTAAACACTATCCATGCTTACCATGAAAATATATGATGCTTGTTAGACTTGTATGCTAATGTAAACTATTTGTGTCGATATATGCTTCATTAACTTTGCTAGCCTACCTTTACAATTATAGCGCTATAGGATTAATGCACCGCCCACAAGTCATGGGGTATTGTTAAGTTAAACATGTTAACCTCCCGTTATTCTTTGGGATAGTCTATTTTAACGCATTGGAAACTTGGGTTTGAACATATGGTACACCATTTCGGCATCATAGTAAACTTGCAAATTATGATTCATGTTGGATTTGAGACTTGAAACTTTTTTATTCTATATTATGCTATGTAACCAAAACTTGTATACTCGCCAACTTTTTTTGATATATTTTAATACATGTTTCAGGTTGATTGATGAGATGATGTTGAGAAGAAATGCAATTTAGGTGGACTTAGATACACACATAGATTAATTTATCATTATGATGTTATGTTATGTTTTGAAACAATGTTGTTTTTTTATTTGTATCTTGTATGGCATTTCATTGTCACATAGTGTTATGAAGTGTCTTGCAATCTAATTTTCGTCTCATCCTGATGTTTCCGCCATCGGTTGGGTGTGACAATACAGTATTAAGAGTTTTCACATTTGCTTATATCTGATAATTATCTGACCAAGTTGTCACTCTACTTTGACTTCTGCTTTGACTTTCGGTTATAACCATTATGGTCAAGCCAATGTTCGAATCAAACATGGCTACGTGATCGTATAAGGTAGGTGATAATCCCCTTTGGGGGCACCTCTTGAAAATCACGTTAAGTTGGTCAAATGACGTGTAAACGTTATGTTAAAATAAAAGTAAAAACCCAGTTTTACAGAAAATGTATAAAATGAACTTATAAATATCTAAACATATATTTTTGAGATTATATCAGTTGGTATAACATATGAGAACATGTTAAATCATGTTCAACCCGTCATTTCCTGCTTATAGTCCGGTTTGCAACCAAAAGTCAAGTAGTTTGACTTCTGCTTTGACTTTCGATTCTGACACGATTTAGCTAAGTTAGCTACTGAATTGAAGTTGCATTATGATCATATTTATATATGGAATAACCCTCTGAGGTTATACCAATCGATCGTAATCAGTTGTCGTATTTTATGCAAGTTCATACATTATGCCTGAAAAATACCTAAAATGCCATTTTTGAGCATAAATGGTTTTAAAACATAATGAGTATATAATTTGTAATACCTACTGATGTGGTAACTTAATAATGATGTTTTGGCATAATGAATTTGACATTGACTCATCCAATCATTCGATACCGCCAATGCATGTACGGTTGACTTATGTAACTTATTTTATATAAGTTAGCCGAATAGGGTCAAACTCCTTCAATTTCTCTTATAATCAGAATGTATTATTGTTTGCCCCATATTATACAAGTCATAGTATTTGTGAGGGTTCAAACTACATTCTATTCAGTCACCGCTTAATCAAGAGAACCGTACCTTTTTCTTTGTATTATAGTTAACCAGTTCAAGTCATATGACTTGAATAAGACCCGTTAACATTCTAATGGATAATAATTCCATTCATTCCAGACTAAGGGCGTCCAGTAAATTGCAACCTTGTTAGTTGTTTTGTTTGAACAGTTGAGCTTATAATCTTTGGATTGTAAAGATTTAAGCCAGGTAAATACTCTTAACCTATTTTCCCTATACGGTAAATTATTACTGCTTGGTCGGGTATGGGATCAATGACCTATGTGTTCAAGAATCCAAATAAACCGTTTTAATTCGTATTGCTTGATAACTTAAACATTGGTGTTTAATGCGATCGTGTCCTGGATATCCTCGACTCATTTAATTGCAAATGGCCACGACCTAAGCACGGGGTGTAGGCATACACCCGACAGATGCTAATGTTATGATAAAATATTTTTATAACTGATACGTGGTCGAAAACCGGTGTTTGTAATTGTTTAATTTGATGTTTTTATACAAGTTTTAATTTCGAATAGCCTACTTTTGATTAGATACTTGTTTTGCAGGTCTAGCAGAGTTTAAGGAGCTTTTCGGGAGCTTTACGGGTCACCGGAGTGAAAATCGGACCACCGGGACGCGAAACGGGTCAACCGGGAGCAAGAAACGCAAAAAACAGGAAATGAAGATTTGAGGCACCGTCGCCGACGGCCAAATGGCCCGTCGGCGACGCCCCGTGGAATCATCCGTAGCCCAAAAAGCCCGTAGGCAGCAAGATTGGCCGTCGGTCGTTTTTGAAGAAGCACATACCGTCGCCGACGGGGCTTCAGGCCGTCGGCGACGGTCCCCCTATGTTGACGACGCGCAAATGTTGACTTTTTGGGTATGGGAACGAATAAAAAACATGGGGTCATCAATTTTCGGGGAGTTACTCTCTAATAGAGTTTGAATACTCATCTTGGAGCGGAATTATCATTATCTTTCATCACCAATTCACCAACCTTCATCTCTACAACCCGAATCAACAACCGAATCATCACGATTTCCATTCGATAACCCTAATCACCATCTTCACTTCCATCCATTCATTACCACCAACCATTCCAAACCCTAACCACCATTTTTCATCAACTCAAAGCTTCAAGATGATGATGTTCGAGTTCTTAATTTCCGGTGATAGCGTTCGTCCTTCCATGAGCGGCTAATTTCTTGGAGGTTTCACCCCGGTGTAGACTTTTGCAAGAGTTGGGGTTTATTATGTTTTGATGCTTGCTTTGTGACAACTTGAATTGCATTTGAATCTTTAGACAATTGTCCTACGTTTGTATTGAATTTGCGAATTGTCGAGTGAATGATTAAATTTGACTTTGTGAAACGAATACGCGTATTTATGCCTTGTCTTTTGAAAGGATTTGCTAGTCCAAAGTAACGAAGTGCATCGTGGTCTGTTGTCTATGATGTTGATAGCTATTGGCACCTAAGCTTTGTGATTGTCAACCCGTTAATGAATTAATTCAAGTAAATCAAATTAAAATACATAGTAACCCTAAGTCTTACATTTGTTGAAACCGGGTGTGAGCCTTGTTTTCTTATTATTGTTCAAACAATCAATTTCATTTCTTTTGCAATTTGTTAATCATTAGTAGTTGATCAATTCAATTGTTTTAAGTAATCTTAATTCAAATCTTTTCAACCAAACAAAAATACATAAAAACAAGATAGCTAGCTTCATAAGTTGTGACCCATTATTTCAGTTCAATTAAATCCACTCGCAAACCACATACTCTTCGTGGTTCGACCCCTTGCTACCACTAACTATTTGTTAAGGGTAATTTGGGACTATAAATATTATCTTTGTGTTGGGATTGAACCCTACCAGAGGAACAGATAATGAGAGCCAAAACTGGTTCACATCAGTTGATTCATCATAATCGGCTGTTTGCATTAAACTTTCCCCTTGACAGTGGTTATCTGGAAACTGACAGACTTCAAAGCACTGCTCAATAAGACAACTGTTACTAAAGTACTGATGAAGATTAAAGACTGAAGCTCAATCTACTGACGGAATCCAAGCATTGCTGAAGAGTTAAAGCACTGCCCATTCAAGGTCTGATCACCCTTTGGAGAAAGCACTGATGCTCAACATCAGTGGTTGACTACATCAGTGGAATGAAGAATCAGTGTTTATACATCAGTGCTTAGAATATAATCAGTGTATGTATGGTCAGTAGTTATAGATCAGTGAATAGAGTTTGTTAGGTTGTTAGATGTCGCTTTTATGGTGACGTCAGTTGAGATGCTTCAGTGGTTTGGTTTGCCTATAAATGTAACAGTACCCTGTACTGTTACATTTGATTGAATGAGTGAGTTCTTCTCCTCTAGTCCAATCCTTTCATCTTGTACAATCAACCATGGAGTATCAGGCTGAGGGGGAGTTTAGTTTGTAAGCTTGCTTTGTAATCTTTTGATTTGCTTTGTAACCTTTTGACTGATGAGAAGCATGTGTTTATCAAAACTATTTTCCTCTTTGATTGTGTTTACAAAGTTTGTATTCATTTCCACTGCATAAATCATTGAATCATGTTTATTAATTGTTCATTTATTACAAACAAACACAATCATGAGAGCCTCCGATCCTAACAATTGGTATCAGAGCTTGGACAGTCAAATTCGATCTAACAATCAATTTGACATAACAGTTCAGCTCAAAATTCATTAATACTAAGGTTGTTTGCATTTAGTTGAAAAACAGAGTAACGAGTGATCACGTTCAAAGCTGCTATTCAAAAAACTCTGTAAAACAACCAAGATGTCATAAGACACACAAACTTCACCCAACCTAGATCTGAAAACATGTCTGATAACTATGGTACAATCATTTACAAAAATTGTTTTCAATTGCTGTTATGAAGTTCGTGCTGTTTCCATCATGTTCGCTGCTAAGGTGAGTACTTCAGGTCAACAAAAACCTAGGTTTGATTAAATAACTTTAGTGTTTTTGTTAACATAAAAAGAGGGAAATTAAAACCTTAGTTATTAGATCTTGTGTGTTGAAAAATAGGATTGAGAATCCTCAAAAGGACCAAATCAACTCTGTTAAAAATACATTAAGAAAATCAGGTGTTAAATAGTCCGAATCATATGTAATGTGAAATTTGTTATAACCAGATCTCTCAAACATTACTGCAAAATGATTTTGGAATAAGTATTCCTTCAATAAAACCTCCCAGTGAGTATTTCAATACTTATGAATGGAAAGGGTAAAAAGGGAAGAAGAAAAATTTCAAAAACTCAAAAGTGTGTTTATCTCAAAACTTTTGAAGTCAAAAGAAAAGAGTATAAATGTAAAACACTTAAGAGTCCAAATTTGGGTAGATAATGGTCATCAAGCAGCTGTGTGCATTCATTGATTCAGGAAAGTTAAGGTAAAAATTGTATCACCAGTGGTTAAACTTAAAAGAGGACTAGGCAAGTTTTTCAGTGTCATCACATGGTAAAGTCTATATCAGGACTCTCAAAACCTATGTGTACATGTCTCCTCAGTTTTGCAATCAATTGACAAGGAAATGGTCCCAAACAGTGGTTATTACAATGTATTTCAAATCATTGACCATATTCCTAAAACTTGAGGATGATGTGACTATGAGTTTTAATTGGAAACTATACCAGATCCTTCTTGATGCTGTTTTCAGAATAACCTTTAATTATTTTTTTTTTTCTTGTAAAGGTCTTTCTCAATAAAACAGGATATATTATTCTTTATTTTTCTATAGAATGATATATTTTGTACTTTTACTTGTTTTGGATAGTAAAAGTTTCAATCTCCTGTCAGGATATAAAACCTTTATTTTTGTTGGTGATATTATCCTTAAAAACAAATCAAAAGGAAATGGTACAAGTGTCAAGGTTATGTCAAACTCAAGGTTGTTTTAAAACGGATCAAAGATTGATTGCTAAAAGACCTTAAATACTTGGATACTCATGTCACAATTAAAAATTATGACTCAAAATGAGTGGCCATTGTAAAAGAGTTTTCATCATTTGGGGTACTAAACCACTGTCAGGAATTTATAAAAGCTTCAAAACTTGAAATTGACATGTGGCAAAACCTTGAATGCAAATTCTCATAAAAGCTGCTGACATATTGAACTTGTCAATTTGCATCTAAAATGTATTTTGTTAAGGATAGCATTCTTGCAGATATTTCCTAAATCACCATCAACAGATGTTGGACGTGTTATTGTGACTACACAAAACAAAATCATTCCCCTCATCTGAACAAGCAGATGCTCAAAACTTTTGTCAATAGCTTAATCACTGTTTGCACTAACAGTTGCAGATGTAATAGCCCTTCAAATCCTTACCATTTTCTTACCCTAACCACTGTTTTGCTCAAACATCTGTTTCCTAAATATTGTCCGCTGCTGAAAGTCAACCCCTGCTCTCTCATTTCTTTGATAAGCACTGTTGTTCAAAATCAGTGTTTTATCCACTGAAATGCTATCCACTGATAGTAAAAATCACCCAATGTCCTCACTTTGACCGTTGCAACCACTGATACTAGCTTAATCAGTGGTTCCCTAAACAACTGTCCTCTATTATTCATCTTTTCATCAGAGGTTGGCACGTGGTCAGTTCTTAGCCATCAGATCTTTGTAACCGCTGCCACATCAGCATTCACTTTTTCCCTAAATAAAACCCTGATCAAAACCCCCAAACAGGGTTTTACACTGTCGAATTGAATTCCAAAATTCTCTTCTCAAAGGAGTTTCCAACCTTCCATCTCAAATCATTCTTTGTTCTTCTTCATTGAAATGAAGAAATCAAAATCAAAATCATCATCATCTTCCAAAGAGGTCACTCAAATGGCCGCTGAACCCATTGAAATTCCATACAAATCCCCTCACAACTACTTGGGTCTACTCACAAAACCCACCAACAACCACACCTTCGATTCCATCATCGACATCATGACTGCATCAAAGTATAAAACTTTGCTAACAGCAGATGTTCCAATTTACCAACAAACCCAAAGAGAGTTTTGGAAAAATGCTACCCTTGACAAACAGGGAGAGAATGTCATAGCCATCAACTCTTCTATACAGGGTAAAACTATTCAAATCACTCCACAATCCATTTCAGAAGTCTTTAAACTTAACGATCAGCTAGGTAAAACTTATTTTTCTAAAAGCGAGTTGAAAACTGATTTTTTGGGAAGGGGGTATGCAGAACAAACAAAAAGGGATACCTTCCAAAAGGGTTTCTTCCCTTCTGCACCAAGGTTTTTACTCCATACACTTTTGATGTGTGTTTCAAATAAAACAACTGCTTTTAACGAAATACCATTAAAGATCCAATGTCTAGGTTATGCTATTTTACATAATGAAAATTATAACTATTCCCAGAAGATCTTTAATGAATTGGTAAAAAAATGTTGATAGCAAATCATTTTTACTTTTTCCAAGGTTTCTAAGTTACTATTTTAAACAAAAAATTGGAAAAGAAAATGAAAATTTGCTCAAACAAGGTGCTTATTTTCAAATAAATGTTTTAACACCTGAAACATTCACTAGAATGCTAACACATACAAAAACAAAAGCAGAGGTGCCTGAGCAGAATTTAGCAGCTACCACTGCTCCTCAGGTATCTGCTGCTGAGCCCACTGCTCCAGGTGATCATAGCAACACAACCACTGCTTTGAAACCCACACCTGTCATTACCAAAAAGACCAAAAAGAAATCATCCAAAAAGCCCCCCAAACCCAAATCAAAGGCAACTCTGGAAGATGAGATCCCAGAGCCACTGCCAGTGACAACACAAATGTCACCAGAAACCACTGCTACTACTTCCTCACAGCAGTTGGAAGAAAGATCTCCACCCTTGCCTAAAACTCCTCCTGCATCCTCACAAAAGGATCAAGTTGTAAGCACAGGGACCCCACATTATGAAGCTCTGGGTCCAATTGGATCCATCTTCCTCAGTCCTGATCCCAAGGACATGTCTCTTTCAACACCCATATCTTCACCCCTCAGATTACCACAATCTATAATACCCTTGTTGCATGCAGTTGCTATAGCTCAGACACAAACCAGTTCCTCTCTATCACCTATCACTGAGAGTACACTCCAACAAGTGACTGGGTCTGATGCTTATACCTCTGCTATCCCAGCAACAACCGAGGAGGTTACACTGCAGGAGTTACAAGTAATTCCTGACAGTAGTTCAAGTGGAGCAGCAACTACAAATGTTAGATCAACAGATCTACATTTGGCCAGTTGTTTCGTCAATCAGACTCCCTTGAAGGCAATTTCTTCTATAGCACCTCTGATAACCACTAGTGAGTGCATTTTGCCCACTGGTACCATCGAAAGGTTATCAAGTGTTGAAGAAAGAAGTCCCCAGTACCGAGAACAAGGGGCATCAATGGATGACTTTTGGAATTCTGTTCCTAAATCACACATTGATATAACCACTGCCGGTGGGGAATCAGATGATCCCATTAATTTGGGTGATGATTCAAAATATCGGGAATTGACGGGCAGAATCGAAAATCTTGAGACATCTGTTGCTGAAATAAAGGATATGGTGCAACAGCTGTTAAAAGCTCCAAATGCACAATCCACTGCGATTCCAGCTCAAGCACCAGCACAACATGCACCTGCTATAAATGAGCTATGGAACTTATTTCAACCCCTGCTAAAAAAACAAAGACAAATGGCAGATCAGCAACACGCAATATATGTGCAAGAATTGAGAAACATGATTGAGTCAAGATTTAGAAACACCCAAGCAGACATCAAGGCTATAAAAGCTCAAATCCTGAACACCATTGGCAAAGCTCCTCCCACTGTACTCTTCATTGATAACCCCCCTCCAGATAATGCCAAAAAGGGGGAGAAAATCAAGCAGTGGAAGAAGAAGGGAATAGAAGATGGCCTTTATGTTGAACCAGAAAAAGAAAAACAGGCTTCTAAACCCTCTACCCAAACAGCTGATGGAACTCCTGCTGTGTCAACAACTGTTGTTACAACAGTAGTTTCAGCAGTTGTTAAAGCATTCACTCCAACACACACTACAACAATTGCCTTACCTTCACCTAAAAACACCTCACCACCAAAAGCCATCACTTCAACTACATCACCACCCATCAATCCACCACCTGCTCAAAAGCAGAAGACATCTACTGACACATTAGTAGTTGTAATGACAACAGAGGTTGAAGCACCAGTTGTTTCAACAACTGTTTGCCAATCATCCACCACTGCTCTCTCCATACAACCCATTCTCACATCACAAACAAAACCTCCTTCACCCAAAAAGCTTTACACAAGAAAAAGGAAATTTCAAAAGAATAATGATGATATACCAGCACCCACTCAAATATCCTCCACTAGAATTGAATCTGTTGCTGAAAAATATCCACTGGAATTGGAAGCTGTAAAGGATGAGATGAAACAATTCTATACGATAGATGATCCTTGGGAAAGAAGATTTCCTTCTCTCATTGGCTTCAGGAATCCATTAAACATGAGTGAGTATCTAAAACTCAAAGCCAGGCAAGCAGATATAAGAGCTAGGATTGAGTGCAAAGATCAAGGTGATAAAGGCATTTCTGAGAGAATGGAGTTTTTACTCACTAAGGTCAAACAAATGGAAGATTATGCAAAAGACCTGAGCAAAGACATGTCAAATATGCCACCTGATGCTGCCCTACAAAAGGTAATGAGAAAGGAGTTTCTTGAATTCATCATGAAAGAAAAGTTCTATTCAGCCAAAGAGGAACAATTCAGTGAATGGCCACTCATTGCACTAAAGCATGAGGTAAACAGGATCAAGAGAATCAAGAATGATCCTAGTAAGAAAAGAACAGCTCCAAACTGGAGCAAATACAAGCAGGCCATTGATAAACTTACTTCAGAATACAAAAGAAAGAAGGAGGAGTTGGTGGATGCAAAGGTGGATACTGCTAAAGCCATAGCAAAATGGACAAAGCAGTATACATATGAGGCTTATGAAAGGTTGAAAAGAAGGAAAATGACAGATCCTAATTTACCAAAGAAGCCTAAACACAAAGAGCCAAAACAGGTCATTGATCCTAAACCACTGTTCACATCAGTAGATACCTCTATCATTGTGATAAACCAAGAAAAAAGGAAACTGTTGACCAATGAAGAAGAAAAAGAAAAGGAAGCTGAGTACTTTACAGAAGCCATCAAGAAAATGACATTAAATGAAGATAGCTCAGTAAAACTTCAAAACCTTGTCAAAAAGGTATTGAACAAACCTGCATAACCAAACACTTCAGCAGATATGACAGCCATTGAGCTAGATCAAAAGAAGAGACAATAGCTGATTGAAAAAGAGACTGCAGAAGATATAGCTGCAGCGAATGATGTCATAAAAATGGCTTTCGAACAAATGTCTACTGAAAGTTCACAAATCTTCACAAGGCCAAAATCTCCAAACTCATCAGTAAATAAATCTCTCCCAAGAAACCCATTGGGTTCAAAAATACTAAAATGGATGTCTGATCAAAAGACCCATGTATTGACCCTGTTCAGATCCAATGGAGAAGTAAAGCACATATCAAGGGAACAAGCACTGGGCCTAAGTGTTGAAGATCTACAAGATCTCCTTGAGCTTATACTGTGTAGGGATGAGGAAGACACAAGTTCCATGGATTTTGAACTACAATTTAAAGGACAAGTTAGGGAACTTCTGATGAGACAATAAAGATCCAAAATAATGAAGAGTTTTGGCATTATCTGTTCCAGGGGGAGATTGTTGGGATTGAACCCTACCAGAGGAACAGATAATGAGAGCCAAAACTGGTTCACATAAGTGGATTCATCATAATCAGCTGTTTGCATTAAACTTTCCCCTTGACAGTGGTTATCTGGCAACTGACAGACTTCAAAGCACTGCTCAATAAGACAACTGTTACTAAAGTACTGATGAAGATTAAAGACTGAAGGTCAATCTACTGACGGAATCCAAGCACTGCTGAAGAGTTAAAGCACTGCCCATTCAAGGTCTGATCACCCTTTGGAGAAAGAACTGATGCTCAACATCAGTGGTTGACTACATCAGTGGAATGAAGAATTAGTGTTTATACATCAGTGCTTAGAATGTAATCAGTGTCTGTATGGTCAGTAGTTATAGATCAGTGAATAGAGTTTGTTAGGTTGTTAGATTTCGCTTTCATGGTGACGTCAGCTGAGATGCTTCAGTGGTTTGGTTTGCCTATAAATGTAACAGTACCCTGTACTGTTACATTTGATTGACTGAGTGAGTTCTTCTCCTCTAGTCCAATCCTTTCATCTTGTACAATCAACCATGGAGTATCAGGCTGAGGGGGAGTTTAGTTTGTAAGCTTGCTTTGTAATCTTTTGATTTGCTTTGTAACCTTTTGACTGATGAGAAGCATGTGTTTGTCAAAACTATTTTCCACTTTGATTATGTATACAAAGTTTGTATTCATTTCCGCTGCATAAATCATTGAATCATGTTGATTAATTGTTCATTTATTACAAACAAACACAATCATGAGAGCCTCTGATCCTAACACTTTGATTCATTAACGGGTCGACAATCACAAAGCTTAGGTGCCAATCGCTATCAACGTCATAGACAACGGACCATGATGCACTTCGTTACTTTGGACTAGCAAATCCTATCAAAAGACAAGGCATAAATACGTGTATTCATTTCACAAAGTCAAATTTAATCATTCACTCGACAATTCGCAAATTCAATACAAACGTAGGACAATTGTCTAAAGATTCAAATGTAATTCAAGTTGTCACAAAGCAAACATCAAAACATAATAAACCCTAACTCTTACAAAAGTCTACACCGGGGTGAAACCTCCAAGAAATTAACCGCTCATGGAAGGACGAACGCTATCACCGGAAATTGAGAACTCGAACATCATCATCTTGAAGCTTTGAGTTGATGAAAAATGGTGGTTAGGGTTTGGAATGGTTGGTGGTAATGAATGGATGGAAGTGAAGATGGTGATTAGGGTTATCGAATGGAAATCATGATGATTCGGTTGTTGATTCGGTTTGTAGAGATGAAGGTTGGTGAATTGGTGATAAAAGATAATGATAATTCCGCTCTAAGATGAGTATTCAAACTTTATTAGAGTGTAACTCCCCGAAAATTGATGACCCCATGTTTTTGATTCGTTCCCATACCCAAAAAGTCAACATTTGCGCGTCGTCAACATACAGGGACCGACGCCGACGGCCTAAACCCCGTCGGCGACGGTATGTGCTTCTTCAAAAAGGCCGACGACCAATCTTGCTGCCTTCGGGCTTTTTGGGCTACGGATGATTCCACGGGGAGTCGCCGACGGGCCCTTTGGCCATCGGCAACGGTGCCTCAAATCTTCATTTCCTGTTTTTCGCGTTTCTTGCTCCCGGTTGACCCCTTTCGCGTCCCGGTGGTCCGGTTTTCACTCCGGTGACCCGTAAAGCTCCCGAAAAGCTCCTTAAACTCTGCTAGACCTGCAAAACAAGTATCTAATCAAAAGTAGGCTATTCGAAATTAAAACTTGTGTAGAAACATCAAATTAAACAATTACAAGCAACGGTTTTCGACCACGTATCACATCCCCACACTTGTCTTTTGCTTGCCCTCAAGCAAATCTGTTTTTCACTTTCACATGGGTCGAACAACGAATACACTCCCCATTCCCGAGACGAAGGTTAAGGTCTAGTGTCATGCTAAAGTTCAAACTCTTTACAATTTTCAACATATTTAACGGTAAGGTGAATAATCACATATAACAATGGTTATCCAAGATTAACCCGCCCTCGAAACCAACAATTTATGCACATCCCTCACAATGTTCTCTCCACCCGGTTCATAAATTGGCTAATTTTTATAATGTATTAGCACTTCAAAGAATAATCACTCAAAACTGATTATAACACGTACCCGCATAGGCTTGCAACTCAATCATTCTCCACCACCGATCACGAATACTAACCACAAGTCATAAGGTCTTTATAAGGGTTGTAGCGGGGCTAGGCTAAGGGTAGGAAAGAGGATATTTTAAGTGGCTAAGGCGATGGAAATTCGATTTTTATTACGAACCACTAAACTAAACAAAACCAAATATAAACTTCAGCTATGAGGCAACAACTTTCGCCCTTTTATTCAACAACTACTAACACATCTTTTTGTTCTTTTCTCAATGGTTTTCGCTTCTTTTTCATAACATTTTTTATGCAAACAATCAAATACAACTATACAAATACGAATCCTATAATCGAATTTCCATCACACGGGTTTAAAAGAAAAAGGTTTAAGGTTATGGGCTATAGGGTGGTCAAACGAAAGGATTAGGCTCAAAATTGGCTACTAGGGGATAATTGTTGGGTAAGGATATAAAAATGGTGTAAAATGGAAAAGGTTTACCTAATGCCTTAATCATTCTCGTGCTTGTATTCGGTCTATGGTCTCGAACGTATCAAAAGTTGCAAGTTCTACAATAGGCGACTAATGGTCCACTCAAACAAAGAAACATGTATATGTAAATCTATGATATAAAGTGGCTCAAGACCTCACGTATAAGGGTATGGTATGTGATATGCATAAAATGCTAGTTTCTTAGGCGGATTATTCCCAAATAACCACCCGCTAAATACCCGTCATGCTATTAATTTGAACTTCACCATGACAAAAGACCAAATGGATTGTGACATCCCTCGTTGACTTAGTTACTTGTGCTTTAAGATCGCTTTTGAAACAAGAAATTTTTGAAAATGTGAAAGAACTAGAGTTTTAAAAACGCACAAGGGATGTGACACGGCTAACTTCCCAAAATTTCACCCCGGACAAATAAAATACAATTTACAATCCACTTATTTGCTAACTAAAAATCAAAAGTAAAAAGAAACGTATGCACCTGATTTTTGAGCTCATTCCTCGTGTGCTCTTCTTCTCTTCAAGAAAGCAGTCATCTCACGAACATAATGTACCTACAAATCTTAACCCTTGTGTAGAAGCATACTTCTCACAACCATCAAAATTTGTTAGTTACCTAGTTCTACCACTTTTATGAAAACATTACCAAGCCATACGTTATTTCACTTTGATTTATGTGGAAAATTAATTTACAACAATAACAATAACAAACCTAACCAATCGATCGTAATCAGTTGTCGTATTTTATACAAGTTCATACATTATGCCTTAAAAATACCTAAAATGCCATTTTTGAGCATAAATGGTTTTAAACCATAATGAATATATAATTTGTAATACCTACTGATGTGGTAACTTAAAAATGATGTTTTGGCATAATGAATTTGACATTGACTCATCCAATCATCCGATACCGCCAATGCGTGTACGGTTGACTTATGTAACTTATTTTATATAAGTTAGCCGAATAGGGTCAAACTCCTTCAATTTCTCTTATAATCAGAAGGTATTATTGTTTGCCCCATATTATACAAGTCATAGTATTTGTGAGGGTTCAAACTACATTCTATTCAGTCACCGCTTAATCAAGAGAACCGTACCTTTTTCTTTGTATTATAGTTAACCAGTTCAAGTTATATGACTTGAATAAGACCCGTTAACATTCTAATAGATAATAATTCCATTCATTCCAGACTAAGGGCGTCCAGTAAATTGCAACCTTGTTAGTTGTTTTGTTTGAACGGTTGAGCTTATAATCTTTGGATTGTAAAGATTTAAGCCAGGTAAATACTCTTAACCTATTTTCCCTATACGGTAAATTATTACTGCTTGGTCGGGTATGGGATCAATGACCTATGTGTTCAAGAATCCAAATAACCCGTTTTAATTCGTATTGCTTGATAACTTAAACATTGGTGTTTAATGCGATTGTGTCCTGGATATCCTCGACTCATTTAATTGCAAATGGCCACGACCTAAGCACGGGGTGTAGGCATACACCCGGCAGATGCTAATGTTATGATAAAATATTTTATAACTGATACGTGGTCGAAAACCGGTGCTTGTAATTGTTTAATTTGATGTTTTTACACAAGTTTTAATTTCGAATAGCCTACTTTTGATTAGATATTTGTTTTGCAGGTCTAGCAAAGTTTAAGGAGCTTTTCGGGAGCTTTACGGGTCACCGGAGTGAAAACCGGACCACCGGGACGCGAAACAGGTCAACCGGGAGCAAGAAACGCAAAAAACAGGAAATGAAGATTTGAGGCACCGTCGCCGACGGCCAAAGGGCCCGTCGGCGACGCCCCGTGGAATCATCCGTAGCCCAAAAAGCTCGTAGGCAGCAAGATTGGCCATCGGCCGTTTTTGAAGAAGCACATACCGTCGCCGACGGGGCTTCAGGCCGTCGGCGACGGTCCCCCTATGTTGACGACGCGCAAATGTTGACTTTTTGGGTATGGGAACGAATCAAAAACATGGGGTCATCAATTTTCAGGGAGTTACACTCTAATAGAGTTTGAATACTCATCTTGGAGCGGAATTATCATTATCTTTCATCACCAATTCACCAACCTTGATCTCTACAACCCGAATCAACAACTGAATCATCACGATTTCCATTCGATAACCCTAATCACCATCTTCACTTCCATCCATTCATTACCACCAACCATTCCAAACCCTAACCACCATTTTTCATCAACTCAAAGCTTCAAGATGATGATGTTCGAGTTCTCAATTTCCGGTGATAGCGTTCGTCCTTCCATGAGCGGCTAATTTCTTGGAGGTTTCACCCCGGTGTAGACATTTGCAAGAGTTAGGGTTTATTATGTTTTGATGTTTGCTTTGTGACAACTTGAATTACATTTGAATCTTTAGACAATTGTCCTACGTTTGTATTGAATTTGCGAATTGTCGAGTGAATGATTAAATTTGACTTTGTGAAACGAATACACGTATTTATGCCTTGTCTTTTGATAGGATTTGGTAGTCCAAAGTAACGAAGTGCATCGTTGTCCGTTGTCTATGACGTTGATAGCGATTGGCACCTAAGCTTTGTGATTGTCGACCCGTTAAAGAATTAATTCAAGTAAATCAAATTAAAACACATAGTAACCCTAAGTCTTACATTTGTTGAAACCGGGTGTGAGCCTTGTTTTCTTATTATTGTTCAAACAATCAATTTCATTTCTTTTGCAATTTGTTAATCATTAGTAGTTGATCAATTCAATTGTTTTAAGTAATCTTAATTCAAATCTTTTCAATCAAACAAAAATACATAAAAACAAGATAGCTAGCTTCATAAATTGTGACCCATTATTTCAATTCAATCAAATCCACTCGCAAACCATATACTCTTCGTGGTTCGACCCATTGCTACCACTAACTATTTGTTAAGGGTAATTTGGGACTATAAATATTATCTTTGATTCATTAACGGGTCGACAATCACAAAGCTTAGGTGCCAATCGCTATCAACATCACAGACAACGGACCACGATGCACTTCGTTACTTTGGACTAGCAAATCCTATCAAAAGACAAGGCATAAATACGTGTATTCGTTTCACAAAGTCAAATTTAATCATTCACTCGACAATTCGCAAATTCAATACAAACGTAGGACAATTATCTAAAGATTCAAATGTAATTCAAGTTGTCACAAAGCAAACATCAAAACATAATAAACCCTAACTCTTACAAAAGTCTACACCGGGGTGAAACCTCCAAGAAATTAGCCGCTCATGGAAGGACGAACGCTATCACCGGAAATTGAGAACTCGAACATCATCATCTTGAAGCTTTGAGTTGATGAAAAATGGTGGTTAGGGTTTGGAATAGTTGGTGGTAATGAATGGATGGAAGTGAAGATTGTGATTAGGGTTATCGAATGGAAATCATGATGATTCAGTTGTTGATTCGGTTTGTAGAGATGAAGGTTGGTGAATTGGTGATGAAAGATAATGATAATTCCGCTCCAAGATGAGTATTTAAACTCTATTAGAGTGTAACTCCCCGAAAATTGATGACCTCATGTTTTTTATTCGTTCCCATACCCAAAAATTCAACATTTGCGCGTCGTCAACATAGCGGGACCGTCGCCGACGACCTAAAGCCCCGTCGGCGACGGTATGTGCTTCTTAAAAAACGGTCGACGGCCAATCTTGCTGCCTACGGGCTTTTTGGGCTACGGATGATTCCACGGGGCGTCGCCGACGGGCCCTTTGGCCCCTCAAATCTTCAATTCCTGTTTTTCGCGTTTCTTGCTCCCGATTGACCCGTTTTGCGTCCCGGTGGTCCGGTTTTTACTCCGGTGACCCGTAAAGCTCCCGAAAAGCTCCTTAAACTCTGCTAGACCTGCAAAACAAGTATCTAATCAAAAGTAGGCTATTCAAAATTAAAACTTGTGTAAAAACATCAAATTAAACAATTACAAGCATCGGTTTTCGACCACGTATCACATCCCCACACTTGTCTTTTGCTTGCCCTTAAGCAAATCTGTTTTTCACTTTCACGTGGGTCGAACAACGAATACACTCCCCATTCCCGAGACGAAGGTTAAGGTCTAGTGTCATGCTAAAGTTCAAACTCTTTACAATTTTCAACATATTTAACGGGAAGGTGAACAATCACATATAACAATGGTTATCCAAAATTAACCCGCCCTCGAAACCAACAATTTATACACATCCCTCACAATGTTCTCTCCACTCGGTTCATAAATTGGCTAATTTTTATAATGTATTAGCACTTCAAAGAATAATCACTCAAAACCGATTAGAACACGTACCCGCATAGGCTTGCAACTCAATCATTCTCCACCACCGATCACGAATACTAAGCACAAGTCATAAGGTCTTTATAAGGGTTGTAACGGGGCTAGGCTAAGGGTAGGAAAGAGGATATTTTTAAGTGGCTAAGGTGATGGAAATTCGATTTTTATTACGAACCACTAATCTAAACAAAACCAAATATAAACATCAGCTATGAGGCAACAACTTTCGCCCTTTTATTCAACAACTACTAACACATCTTTTTGTTCTTTTCTCAATGGTTTTCACTTCTTTTTCATAACATTTTTTTATGCAAACAATCAAATACAACTATACAAATACGACTCCTATAATCGAATTTCCATCACACGGGTTTAAAAGAAAAAGGTTTAGGGTTATAGGCTATAGGGTGGTCAAACGAAAGGATTAGGCTCAAAATTGGCTACTAGGGGATAATTGTTGGGTAAGGCTATAAAAATGGTGTAAAATGGAAAACGGTTTACCTAATGCCTTAATCATTCTCATGCTTGTATTCGGTCTATGGTCTCGAACGTATCAAAAGTTGCAAGTTCTACAATACGCGACTAATGGTCCACTCAAACAAAGAAACATGTATATGTAAATCTATGATATAAAGTGGCTCAAGACCTCACGTATAAGGGTATGGTATGTGATATGCATAAAATGCTAGTTTCTTAGGCAGATTATTCCCAAATAACCACTCGCTAAATATCCGTCATGCTATTAATTTGAACTTGACCATGACAAAAGACAAATGGATTGTGACATCCCTCGTTGACTTAGTTACTTGTGCTTTAAGATCGCTTTTGAAACAATACATTTTTGAATTTTTTTTGAAATTTTCCCCCATCCCCACACTTGAGGTAAACATTGTCCTCAATGTGTAGTCTTTAAATGAACGGGTCAAAATCGAAAACTTTTACTACTCCCCCATCCCCACACTTGAGGTAAACATTGGCCTCAATGTGTAAGAACTAGAGTTTTAAAAACGCACAAGAGATGTGACACGGCTAACTTCCCAAAATTTCACCCCGGACAAATAAAATACAATTTACAATCCACTTATTTGCTAACTAAAAATCAAAAGTAAAAAGAAACGTATGCACCTGATTTTTGAGCTCATTCCTTGTGTGCTCTTCATCTCTTTAAGAAAGCAGTCGTCCCACGAACATAATGTACCTACAAATCTTAACCCTTGTGTAGAAGCATGCTTCTCACAACCATCAAAATTTGTTAGTTACCTAGTTCTACCACTTTTATGAAAACATTACCAAGCCATACGTTATTTCACTTTGATTTATGTGGAAAATTAATTTACAACAATAACAAACCTAACTCACTTTCGTAGGAATCACGGTTGCATTTAGCTTATGCAACAAGCCCTTTTAAACCCCCCAATAGCTTGGGAGGACGAGAGGTCTCATGAGGGTTATGTAGGGAACACACCCACAACGTTCATTTAACTAGGCACAAAATAAAAATAACGAAATAAAGATAAAGAAAACAAAATATACAACAACAACAACACAAAACATACCATGCCTTTACCGCTGATATCTCTCGTTAGGGTTAACTGGCGGGTTTGGCTGGTATTGATAACCAGTGAGGGTCTCAAACATCTCCCTATAGTTATCAAGTGGACTCTGCTCTCCTTGAGGTGGTGGTTGGTAAGGAATCGGGATGAAGCTGGAGCCTACTGCCTCGGGCCAGTGAGGGGTTGGATCGGATGGGCCTCGTGGATGGGGAAGGTTGGGGTAATCGGTCCACCCCGAGTGTTCGGCATAAGGGAGACCGGCTTCATAGTCTCTTTGTTGTCGCTCCTGATCGTGGAGCACCTTGGCATTATTAATAGCCATTTGGTTAGAAACACATAAAGCTCTCCATCGGCGTTGTTCCAATTCTCTTTGTTCGTTTTGCCGCCTTGCCTCATCTTCCTCCCATGCCCGTCTTCGGGCCCTATCTTCCTCTTGCAACTGTAACAAGCGTTCCATTTGTGACCTTTGTAGCGCTTGTTGCAATTGTTGTTCCTCCATCATCTCGCGAAAGGATGCTTGGAAAGCCCACTGTTCGTGCGTGTACGCCCCGTGCGTCTCTTTCCATCCTTTCCTTCTTACCTCATATTCTCTTCCCTCACCTATACATGCCGAGACGTTATCATAAACCGCTTGTTGCCCGCGGTTCCAATTCCGGTACGTCGGCCCTTGTCTTTGATTCACAAAGTCCGCTACATCGGCAGAAATTTCCCGATGTTTCCTCCTGTATCTCTGCCTTGGTCCCCGTGGACCGGGAGGCTCCGTCTCATCCTCCATATCAACCATCTCCTCATCTTCATCTTCCTCTTCATCACCCTCTCTCGGTTTAGTGTATCGGTAACTGTTTCCTTGTTCATCCTCGACTGTGTGAAGATGACCAAAAACCTTAACCGTTATCTTTCAATGTCGCCTCATGGAGGTGAAGGTGAAGTTGAACTGATCGATGAGTTTAAACACCCACAGCGACTCCTGAGGCAATGCATTTTGCTGCAAAATCATCGCGCTGATCAATCTCACATAAGGGATCATCTTTTGAATGATTCCCTTGTATCCCACGTATTGATCATCATGATTTAGCGCCATGATAGCCTTGGCGTCCCATACAACAACGAATGTAAAACCCGGCAGTCGGGTGCCTTCACTGTCCTGCGGTCCCCAAACCGCACCATAACATTCTCCAACGAAATTCCTTGTAGTATTTTACCTTCCAAAGACAAATCATTTCTGGACTCCCCTGCACCCCCAGAACCTGGCAATACCGATGCTAGCATTTGATCCGGATCAGCCGTGTTTGCCTTGTTATCCAGAAAATGGTCGTAGTCATAGTAGTCATATGCTTCAACCCCAAGCGAATCAAATCTCGCGATGGCATTCATGTGCTCAAATGACATAATCATTTGATTTTTGCCAATATTGTCGATCAACTGCCACGTAGGAGCTGGTCCATCAGAATGTTCAAACCGTAGAGTAGACAACCATTCACAAACTGCGCCTAAATACACCCAGGTGTATTTGGAGAATGTTATGGTGCGGTTTGTGGACCGCGGGACAGTGAAGGCACCCGACTGCCGGGTTTTACATTCGTTGTTGTATGGGACGCCAAGGATATCATGGCGCCAAATCGTGATGATCAATACGTGGGATACAAGGGAATCATTCAAAAGATGATCCCTTATGTGAGATTGATCAGCGCGATGATTTTGCAGCAAAATGCATTGCCTCAGGAGTCGCTGTGGGTGTCTAAACTCATCGATCAGTTCAACTTCACCTTCACCTCCATGAGGCGACATTGGAAGATAACGATTAAGGTTTTTGGTCATCTTCACACAGTCGAGGATGAACAAGGAAATAGTTACCGATATACTAAACCGAGAGAGGGTGATGAAGAGGAAGATGAAGATGAGGAGATGGTTGATATGGAGGATGAGACGGAGCCTCCCGGTCCACGGGGACCAAGGCAGAGATACAGGAGGAAACATCGGGAAATTTCTGCCGATGTAGCGGACTTTGTGAATCAAAGACAAGGGCCGACGTACCAGAATTGGAACCGCGGGCAACAAGCGGTTTATGATAACGTCTCGGCATGTATAGGTGAGGGAAGAGAATATGAGGTAAGAAGGAAAGGATGGGAAGAGACGCACGGGGCGTACACGCAAGAACAGTGGGCTTTCCAAGCATCCTTTCGCGAGAGGATGGAGGAACAACAATTGCAACAAGCGCTACAAAGGTCACAAATGGAACGCTTGTTACAGTTGCAAGAGGAAGATAGGGCCCGAAGACGGGCATGGGAGGAAGATGAGGCAAGGCGGCAAAACGAACAAAGAGAATTGGAACAACGCCGATGGAGAGCTTTATGTGTTTCTAACCAAATGGCTATTAATAATGCCAAGGTGCTCCACGATCAGGAGCGACATCAAAGAGACTATGAAGTCGGTCTCCCTTATGCCGAACACTCGGGGTGGACCGATTACCCCAACCTTCCCCATCCACGAGGCCCATCCGATCCAACCCCTCACTGGCCCGAGGCAGTAGGCTCCAGCTTCATCCCGATTCCTTACCAACCATCACCTCAAGGAGAGCAGAGTCCACTTGATAACTATAGGGAGATGTTTGAGACCCTCACTGGTTATCAATACCAGCCAAACCCGCCAGTTAACCCTAACGAGAGATATCAGCGGTAAAGGCAATGTATGTTTTGTGTTGTTGTTGTTGTATATTTTGTTTTCTTTATCTTTATTTCGTTATTATTTATTTTGTGCCTAGTTAAATGAACGTTGTGTGTGTGTTCCCTACATAACCCTAACGAGACCTCTCGTCCTCCCAAGCTATTGGGGGGTTTAAAAGGGCTTGTTGCATAAGCTAAATGCAACCGTGATTCCTACGAAAGTGAGTTAGGTTTGTTATTGTTGTAAATTAATTTTCCACATAAATCAAAGTGAAATAACGTATGGCTTGGTAATGTTTTCATAAAAGTGGTAGAACTAGGTAACTAACAAATTTTGATGGTTGTGAGAAGCATGCTTCTACACAAGGGTTAAGATTTGTAGGTACATTATGATCGTGGGACGACTGCTTTCTTGAAGAGAAGAAGAGCACACGAGGAATGATCTCAAAAATCAGGTGCATACGTTTCTTTTTACTTTTGATTTTTAGTTAGCAAATAAGTGGATTGTAAATTGTATTTTATTTGTCTGGAGTGAAATTTTGGGAAGTTAGCCGTGTCACATCCCGTGTGCGTTTTTAAAACTCTAGTTCTTACACATTGAGGACAATGTTTACCTCAAGTGTGGGGATGGGGGAGTAGTAAAAGTTTTCAATTTTGACACGTTTATTTAAAGACTACACATTGAGGACAATGTTTACCTCAAGTGTGGGGATGGGGGAAATTTCAAAAAAAATTCAAAAATGTATTGTTTCAAAAGCGATCTTAAAGCACAAGTAACTAAGTCAACGAAGGATGTCACAATCCATTTGGTCTTTTGTCATGGTCAAGTTCAAATTAATAGCATGACGGGTATTTAGCGAGTGGTTATTTGGGAATAATCTACCTAAGAAACTAGCATTTTATACATATCACATACCATACCCTTATACGTGAGGTCTTGAGCCACTTTATATCATAGATTTACATATACATGTTTCTTTGTTTGAGTGGACCATTAGTCGCGTATTGTAGAACTTGCAACTTTTGATACGTTCGAGACCATAGACCGAATACAAGCATGAGAATGATTAAGGCATTAGGTAAACCTTTTTCCATTTTACACCATTTTTATATCCTTACCCAACAATTATCCCCTAGTAGCCAATATTGAGCCTAATCCTTTCGTTTGACCACCCTATAGCCTATAACCTTAAACCTTTTTCTTTTAAACCCGTGTGATGGAAATTCGATTATAGGATTCGTATTTGTATAGTGTTTGCATAAAAAAATGTTATGAAAAAGAAGTGAAAACCATTGAGAAAAGAACAAAAAGATGTGTTAGTAGTTGTTGAATAAAAGGGCGAAAGTTGTTGCCTCATAGCTGATGTTTATATTTAGTTTTGTTTAGTTTAGTGGTTCGTAATAAAAATCGAATTTCCATCGCCTTAGCCACTTAAAAATATCGTCTTTCCTACCCTTAGCCTAGCCCCGTTACAACCCTTATAAAGACCTTATGACTTGTGCTTAGTATTCGTGATCGGTGGTGGAGAATGATTGAGTTGCAAGCCTATGTGGATACGTGTTCTAATCGGTTTTGAGTGATTATTCTTTGAAGTGCTAATACATTATAAAAATTAGCCAATTTATGAACCGAGTGGAGAGAACATTGTGAGGGATGTGTATAAATTGTTGGTTTCGAGGGCGGGTTAATCTTGGATAACCATTGTTATATGTGATTGTTCACCTTCCCGTTAAATATGTTGAAAATTGTAAAGAGTTTGAACTTTAGCATGACACTAGACCTTAACCTTCGTCTCGGGAATGGGGAGTGTATTCGTTGTTCGACCCACGTGAAAGTGAAAAACAGATTTGCTTGAGGGCAAGCAAAAGACAAGTGTGGGGATGTGATACGTGGTCGAAAACTGGTGCTTGTAATTGTTTAATTTGATGTTTTTACACAAGTTTTAATTTCGAATAGCCTACTTTTGATTAGATACTTGTTTTGCAGGTCTAGCAGAGTTTAAGGAGCTTTTCGGGAGCTTTACGGGTCACCGGAGTAAAAACCGGACCACCGGGACGCGAAACGGGTCAACCGGGAGCAAGAAACGCGAAAAACAGGAAATGAAGATTTGAGGGGCCAAAGGGCCCGTCAGCGACGCCCCGTGGAATCATCTGTAGCCCAAAAAGCCCGTAGGCAGCAAGATTTGCCGTCGGCCGTTTTTTAAGAAGCACATACCGTCGCCGACGGGGCTTCAGGTCGTCGGCGACGGTCCCCCTATGTTGACGACGCGCAAATGTTGACTTTTTGGGTATGGGAACGAATCAAAAACATGGGGTCATCAATTTTCGGGGAGTTACACTCTAATAGAGTTTGAATACTCATCTTGGAGCGGAATTATCATTATCTTTCATCACCAATTCACCAACCTTCATCTCTACAACCCGAATCAACAACCGAATCATCACGATTTCCATTCGATAACCCTAATCACCATCTTCACTTCCATCCATTCATTACCACCAACCATTCCAAACCCTAACCACCATTTTTCATCAACTCAAAGCTTCAAGATGATGATGTTCGAGTTCTCAATTTCCGGTGATAGCGTTCGTCCTTCTATGAGCGGCTAATTTCTTGGAGGTTTCACCCCGGTGTAGACTTTTGTAAGAGTTAGGGTTTATTATGTTTTGATGCTTGCTTTGTGACAACTTGAATTACATTTGAATCTTTAGATAATTGTCCTACGTTTGTATTGAATTTGCGAATTGTCGAGTCAATGATTAAATTTGACTTTGTGAAACGAATACACGTATTTATGCCTTGTTTTTTTATAGGATTTGCTAGTCCAAAGTAACGAAGTGCATCGTGGTCCGTTGTCTATGAAGTTGATAGCGATTGGCACCTAAGCTTTGTGATTGTCGACCCGTTAATGAATTAATTCAAGTAAATCAAATTAAAACACATAGTAACCCTAAGTCTTACATTTGTTGAAACCGGGTGTGAGCCTTGTTTTCTTATTATTGTTCAAACAATCAATTTCATTTCTTTTTCAATTTGTTAATCATTAGTAGTTGATCAATTCAATTGTTTTAAGTAATCTTAATTCAAATCTTTTCAATCAAACAAAAATACATAAAAACAAGATAGCTAGCTTCATAAGTTGTGACCCATTATTTCAATTCAATCAAATCCACTCGCAAACCACATACTCTTCGTGGTTCGACCCATTGCTACCACTAACTATTTGTTAAAGGTAATTTGGGACTATAAATATTATCTTTGATCGGAGCGCAACACTCCGATCAATAACCCAATATGGGTTTACCCAATAAGGGTATTAAAGTGGTGTGTCGGTTAATCATGTTCTCGGCATAGTTTTCGGGCCCATACGTATTGACAAGCATGTACCACTGATAACAAGAGATATAAAGTTATTTATGAAAATATATGTACCATATGGTACATAAAATTATTTTGAAATATTTTCAAAATGTGTCGGTTATTTGTGTGTACCAAAACTGACGTATCTTTAAAAGACTAGGCGCAGGTTGCAAAGCACGTAAATAGGCTGGAAGCTGCCCGATAATTGCTTAAGTGGAATTTGCAACTCCATGCAAGAAGGCTAATGGTCTTTTTATGTGATAATTTGATACTCGATCCGCATGTGGATCTTTTATACACTTTCGATCATTATAATATTTGAACTTTTGGACAATTGTAATTTGTAATAATATTTTATACTCCCAAGACTTCTGTTGTGTTAATTGTGAATATCTATATCAATTTGTCACGCATAAATCTCAAGTCCGGGCCCACCGGGAAATCAGGGTGTGACAATAAATCGAACCAAAGGTTTCCAAGAACAAAGTTCTTTTTATAATAATCAAATACAAAAACTAATCGTAAACATTGAACCAATACCACTATTTATACTAGACCCTAACAAACTTAGAGATAAACATAAATAAACTAAATAAATAAAAGATACAATAATTAATAAAAGACTCGATAATTAAGAAATCAGACGACTCCGTCAACGAGTCCGAGATATTGAAGAGTCCGAGATATTGAAGAGTCTGAGACGATCGACAAGATCTCGGGCTCAACGTGAAGGTGAATACTTGTTTGCTCGTAGAGTCGCCGACAGAGGCAACGGCATTAGTGTTTTATATTCACGTGCTCGTGGTGAAGATCGACACCCTACTCGCAGAGTCGCCGACCGAGGCTGCGATGGAGTCTATCTTGACCCACGGGATCTTAAGATCGAACGGGTCCGTCAACGAGTCCGAGCTCTTGAAGAGATCAAATGGCTCCATCAACGAGTCCAGGATCTTGAACTAAAATGGGAGATGCATGTTAAAGAAACCGAGTCGGGAACTATCGTCCGGGACGATGTGAACGAGAAAGAGGAGCATCCTTTTTGCCATCCCCACCCCCAGTTTCACGAACTGTTTGGTCAAGATTGTTTCTCCGAAGAAGGACCAAGATTCGATAAAGACGGGATTGAACCCGACGAGGAAGAATTCAAATGGGTCTAGATTTGACCAAACCAACTGTTATCGAGGAATTTCAAATTAAAATGGATGAAGTGGTAGAAATACGTTCTGGAATTAACGATATGAAAAATAAGAGAAGTAATTTAATTTTCACCAAAAATATGGAGGTAATGATAAGGATGATTTGATAGACAAAAGTGATCATCTACAAAGTGGACGTACACGTGAGCATCAAGTTTGTGTTATGGATAATTTATTAAATTATAGCAATTTAAATCGTGACAAAGATTTACACAGAGATGTTGGGTCGGTGGATGAATCAAAAAGAGTTGATGGACTATATGGATTATCGCGTAGTATACCCTGGCCAATATTTAAGTCCAGTGGGTGCACACTCTCGAGAGATTATAAAGTATACAAAATGGAAATGGACTTATGTGTACGACTTCCCAAAAACGTCAATGGGGACCACTAGCGAACACCCAAATCCAATTCGGGGGTCGGTTCAATGCTCCATTAAATCCAGGGGGTGCAGGTCCAAAGTCAGTCGAGACATGTGAAGTTGAAATGTTTAGGTCGGTCGTGAAAATAATAAATAGGAAGCGAGTTGATGTTCCTTTTGATCCTGGTGGCTTTGGTCCAAAAGCAAAACTCGAGGACGAGTTTTTTTTCGAAGACGGAGAGTATGATGCAGGAGCATCCGACCCAATGAACCGAACTAGATTCAAACTCGTGGGCAGCCCATATTGAAGATTATGAAGATTACATTTTTATGGAAACTGATCAAGACTTATCTTTTATAATTTTTAATGTTAATCTTTTTATTTCGTTTCCTGTTATTTGGGGATTTGGTTTCTAGTTTATCTTTTCCATTGAATATAAATTAGGATATTGGGTTTATGTTTATAGTAGTTTTTGGTTGATTTATAATACAAAAGAACATTGTTCTTAAACCTCTCGTTTCGTTATGAGACTTTGATTAACGAAATGATCTTGAGTCATTTGATTGCACGCGAAACTGCATCACAAAATTATGTGACCCCACCACCACCACCACCCCTGTGTTTGCATCATGCATAACCAGTAACCACAAAGGTGGTCTAACTGCTTATACAGAACTCCATCTTGGTAAGTACCGTCATGTATATTATCTACAAGGGGATGTTTCAGAAACTTCTACAGTATAGTTCTAAGGGTTTGAATACAGAACTCCATCTTGGTAAGTACCATCATGTATATTATCTACAAGGGGATGTTTCAAAAACCTCTACGGTATAGTTCTAAGGGTTTGAAGGAAGGGAGATCATATTGTATTTTTTTAGGGGTTTGGTTTTAGTGAGGCATTTGGTTCGCTTGATGCTTATAAAGGAAGTGAGATACTTCAAAGAATTGGAATTGGAGTTGATTTTAGTGGACTTTCTAATATGTTTGTTTTGTACATTTTTTATAGGATTTGGGATGAAAATTAAAAATATTACAAAAATACCCTTTAAATTCTCGTTGATTGCTTACTCCGAGCTAGGGCTGCTAAAAAAACTCATGGCTCGCTCGAGATCGACTTGTTTATAAACGAGTCGGACTTAGTTGGCTAGGTTTGTAAATGAGCCAAGCTCGAGTCAATCTTCTCCAGCTTCGGTTGTTCACTAGGTTTCAATCGTTTATGTTATTCAATCGTGCTTTTGAGGTTCATATGGTATCTGATCTTTCGATTTATGAAGGAGAAGTGGATGATGATAAGGGGGTGGTAGTTGAGAATTCGGGTTTTGGTTATATTTCAGCATATCATTGGAACATTTAGAACTAAATGCACCCCTAAATCTGTTGATTGTAGGGATGAGCAAATCCCGATCCCGTTCTGATACCGTCCCGATCCCGAATTTCGCCAAAACTGGGTACCGATACCGAAATATGTCGGTACGGTATGGTATCGGTACGGTAGCTGCATTTGAAAGTAGAATTCGGTACTTTACCGGTATCGTACCGAACCGGTACCGATCCCGAAAATACCGATACCAAAAATGCCAAAAAGTGGATACCGTTTCCGGTACCGAAAAAATTCGGTACGGTATTTTCGGGATCGGGACGGTATCGGGACGGGATCGGTATTTAATACCAAATGCTCATCCCTAGTTGATTGAGGGACTGAATTTTAATTACTATTTCTTTCTTGAGCAACTAAACATAATTTTAAACGTAATTAATTTGGATTATAATTCAAATTTCATTAAATTACATAAGCAAGCGTATTCGTATTACGATTTATAAACCATATGTATAAAATAGAAATGCTGATAAAATGGGCCGCTCATTTTCTTCTTGGTCTTGGGTGTGTTGGACACTTGGGCTTCGTAAGCTAACAGGCCAGGCCTATTCTTATTAGTCTATTTTAATTAGTTTAATCTATTATCTATTATCTATTATATATAATAAATAAATTAGATTTGGGACACTTGTCATCTCCTTGTGCAACATTTGGTGTTTTTGGCGGGAAAATGTTGGTTACTTTTTATTTTTATATGGGTACCACGTGTTATACCAAACCCGTTTTTTTACCCGAATATATAAACTATCTAATAAACCTAAATCACCCATTCGCCTCATTTCACACTTACAGAACCCTAAATCCCTCACTCTTCTCCTTCACACTTCCTAATTTCGTTTTCTTCTTCACCTTCAAGGCTATGAAGTTCAATCAATTCAACGTGTTATCAACCCGTTTTGTTATATTTGATAATCAAACACTTTTCCATCTATAAAATTCACAAACCCTAACTGTGGATCATTCGCTGATTAAGTAGTTCCATCACCAAGTTCTTCCGATTTCACTAGGATCTGGTATGTTAACCCTAATTTCGTTTTATACAGATCTTATTAACCCGAATTCAAAACAAGCAGATCATATTAAAATCGTTTTCCCCTTTCCACCTAAACCCTAATACCTTTCCATCTCTCCAGTTCATCGCAGATAATCAAGAAATTTTATGATAAACATGATTGTTCAATTTATGCAGGTAATGAAAAATGTTTATGGTTCCGTACGATTATTGTAAACGTTCAAGTAAAGTGTGGTATTCAAGAATGGGCCATTCCGTAATGAATGTGATTTCGTTCTCCTTGAACAGTGGTTTGTTTATCTGGTGTGTTTGATGTGTGTTTAAAATGATCATTTTGGTTATGTAGGTGTCCAAGATATAGACCATAAATTTTTAACATAGAGTCGTGGAAAATGGAGACGGTGGCCTGTTTGGTGCGGTCGTGGTTCAGAATATGATGAGATTGTTGTGAGTCCCCTGATATATTTTAAATTTTTTTCATGAAGATCTTTAAAGTTTTGTTGGGCTTCAATCCGGTCTTGCAACTCACATTAACCTACGAGTAATTGAACTAAGAACTGTGCTCCTTTGGTTGTGTCTCTATGGTGTATTTTGGCAGGAACTCAAGCATGAGCTAAAGCATGTAAACTTATGACTTGGTCTATATCTTAACAACCAGGTACTACCCATAATATTATTTTGGACAATATAAAACTTTTAGGTTAGAACAAGATTTTTCAATTAAATTATGCTTACATGTATTGTTGAATTCTAATCTTCTATAGATGGCAGCAAAACCGCTTACAAAGGCTGCAATTGTAATGACAGAGAAGAAAATGGACATGTCATTAGGTACTAACAGCATCATTGTTTCAAGTTAATATTATATTATATTTTCTCTCTGTTAGATTGTTGTTTGACCTAAAGATGTATAACAGACGTGGGTGCAGGTGGTTATATTTTTAGATATATTTTAGCTCTTTTTACTCGCAAATTCAAATTTTAAATTTATAAAACACGATATACTACCATCACTCTACACACACGTTAGCTATGTCATATATTTGTTGTTTCATCATCTTAGTCAAATTTTTTTTTTTGGTTTCGTACAGAACAAGAATCAGAAATTTGCAAACAATGTTGTTCAAGATAGGTCAATGAAGTTGCGTCTCTATATGGATAGGTGTGATGCATGTCAAAACTCATAACACACTGACGTAGTTTTAGACAAGAAACAGCAGTGGTATACGCATACACATTGTTTTGATTTGTAGATTAAGTTTTGACACTTGTTTTTACGATATTAGGGTGTTCTTGGTCAAAGGAGAACTAATTTTCAAGGGAATCAATTTCCTTTGGCGGCTGGAGCTGCTAGAAAGGCTGCAGTTGCTCCTCTTCGCAATAGTAACTTCTATCGGAACCAGACAGTAACTTCATATAGACCAAGGCAAGTATTGTATTGTGTTTTCTTTTGTGTTCATTAACATGTGTATATAAATTTCTGATAAGAGATTGCCTGTGTTTGTGACCTTTCTTAGGAGTTTGTTTTTGTATATTGAAGTAGTGTCACACTAGGTGATTTTTGCCTTCCTTAATTCTGGTTGACACCCTTGGAATTGTCTTCCAGAACTTTTTTTCTTGAAACAAATCAAGAAACTTTTACAGTGCTCAGAGAAGGTTTGGAAGTTGCTTCTTGAGGTGATTGATTTTGTAATGATCTATGATTTTAATTTAAAATTATAATTTCGCAAGTCTTTTTTACAGTTGGCTTTGAATTGATGGTAGTGGCCAGTGGGAGATTTATAAGTTGTGGCAAAAAAAAGATGAAGATGGTCAAGATGAAACGTGGCAAAGATGGGTCCGAGTCTCCTGAATAGGTCACAATCTGAACACTTTACAATGACACAATGAAGAATAAATTACACGAATAAAATCTATAATAGATGCATTACAACTACAAGCATCTTATCAGGGGGATTTACGCTCCAGATGTCTCCTGAACAGGTCATAATCTAAACACTTTACCACCAACCTAACACTAAATAATGAATGCGATGATTATTTCAAAACGTGACCCGTTTTGGAAACCATTGTAAATTATAGCTGATATAATAATACCAACTTACATGTAATTTTTGTTTTAAATGTTTTATTTACCATTGTGGCAGGTTGTATTTATGTGAAGCATGAAACAAAAGTGTATGGGGGCTTCAAGAGCTTTTTTTTTTTTTTGCTTTATCGTACGTATATGTCTGACTATAATCTAAATCACAACTATTTTTTACCATCATATGATATGCAGGATACTATTTTGCTTGGCAAAGAGTATTTGCAGAAGACTTTGCATATAAAAGAATGTGAGTTTTTTTACATTTGATGCTCTAACGCTTCGCTTTTTTGTACTTTCCTTATTTAGAAAGTCTGATCATGAAGCTCAACATGTTGAGGTCCAAGTAGTTCTACTTTTCAAACTTTTATAAAATGCTTTCTGATGTTGAAACTTGGAAGAATTGAGAACCCACCGAGCTCATAAGCTAAGACTATAGCTGTGGGTTAGTGTTGAGGTTGATTCCAGTCAAGAAACGAGCTCAAACAAAACCAAACCAACTTGTCCCAAAATGGAAGCCAATCGCACGAATGAGCATCCCACTCGCACGAATGGACATCCCATTCGTGCGACTAGACACCCCATTCGTGCGAAGGACATCTGTTACTCCCGTTCCAGCATTATCCTAAGTGTTGAATGTTATCTCGGATCCACGTCTTCCATATGGATGAATCTGTGTTTAACAACAGTGTGAACCGTGGAAACCTTGGTTTTCAATCTAGTTCCACCACCTCACTTGGACTTGCAAACGAACACCCAAACAGTCTCCTAGACTCAGATAAGTTAACCCTGCCTCACCTCCAACACTTGACATGTCGGGAATGACACGCCCGGGTTGTCCTTGTTCGGTTGTTTGGTAGTTTATCTATTTACTTTCTGTTATTCATGACCAACCGGTTTGTTAACAATGTTAATAAACTTGTGCTTTGATGAAACATATAATGAGGTTTATACATCCATATATGACTTCTGTGAACTCTATGACTTACTGGACTGAAAATACTACGTACTATAATAAATAAAACTAAACTGGATCCACAACGTTAACCGATTGATGGTTAAAAAGTAGAAAGAATTTTTGTTCGCACAAATGGACCCCACTCGCGGGAGGGAACCGTTCAGTCGCACGAACAGTGTTGTGATGTTTCGTTTTTTTCCGTTTATCTCAATTTTAAGCTCCTCATTGATGATTCTATTGGGCAAACTAGGACCCATGAAACCACAGTAACTTAGTGTCGCAACGACATTTTCGTATTTTCATACTTGTACTTTCATACTTTAATCCAATTCTGAATCCTCCGTTCAAACTCCAAATGACTCACACCTTCGTTTACCCCATGTAGGGCAACCTCGGTGTTCCTACTTCAACTCAGCAACTAGCGGATTAACAAATGAAGATTTGCAAAACCGTGAATATACTCGACACCCTTTTTTACGTTTTACACTTTTGGGTGCAACTTGGGTGCAACTTGGGTGCAACATGTTTATATTATCAGCTTACACAATCACACATACTTTATGCAATCACAAACAAACAATCATTCATACATGCTTAATACATTATTCTCTGATTCAAACGTGTTGGAACATTCTTATGTGGTATACTTGTCATTAACTTCGTACGAGCCTCTCCTTAACATGTATAGCGCTATATGAGTAACGCACCGCCCGTAGTCTTGTGGTCATGTTAAGTTAAAAACAGAACGGTCCTATCGTTGCTACGATAGGATTACATTAGCGGTAATCTTTGGGTTGATAATTATAGTTACATGCCAATCGTATGTGTTGGATCTGAGTTTGTTTCTGATTGTATTTTACGTTTGAGATTAAGATGGAAATGAAAGAGTTGTGCAGCGGAATTAATATGAAAACAAACTTTGCATACAATCAAACGAGAGTATTGCTTTGATTAAGACATTTTCAACTAGGAACCGAATGATTGAATTAACTTTCAACAACGATTACAAGTAATGCTTGAATACAAACTCCCCCTCAGCCAGAGCTCAGTGTTTGTTCGTGCAAAGAAGACGGTATTGCAAGAGCTAATAGAACAGTACAAAGTACTGAACTATTTATAGGCACTAGCAAACCACTGAGCATCTTAGCTGACGTCACCATGAAAGTGACATCTAACCTCCTAACAAACTCTAACCTCTGATCTATACAAACACTGATGTACTAACTACTGCTATTACAATTCATTACATAAAAGACACTTAAACAGTTGCTGCATCCTTCCACTGCTGTGAACCCAGCAGTGCTTGTCCGGATCAGCAGTACTAGACTCAAGGCAGTAGATTGAATCAGCAGAGCTTTGGCCTTCCATCAGTCTTTGACACTTGGCAGTAGATGCAAGGCAGCAGTTGTAGGTCAGCACTTAGTAAGATCAGCAGATAGGAGATCAGCAGATGTGAAACCACTTTCAAGGGGAGAGATTTGTATGTAAACATCTGCTTATTCTGGATCCACTGCTCTGATCCAGTTTTGGCTTTAATTATCTGTTCCTCTGATAGGGTTCAATCCCAACAATCTCCCCCTGGAACAGATAATGCCAAAACTCTTCATTATTGTGGAAATTTTTATTGCCTCATTAACAGTTCCCTTATCTGACCTTTAAATTGTAGTTCAAAGTCTAGGGCATCTGTATCTTCATCATCCCTGCCAAGTGGAAGATCAAGGAGATCCTGCAAATCTTCAAGACTCAGGCCAAGAGCTTGTTCCCTTGACATTTTCTCCACTTCTCCACCAGACCTGAGCAAAGTCAATACGCGGGTCTGTTTGTCAGTTTCCCACTTTTGTATTTTTGAGCCTGGTGGGTTTCTTGGGAGATGTTTATTTGCAGAAGTGTTTGGTGAGGCTGGCCTATTCATAGCTGGCTGAGCAGCACTTGCAGATTGTTCCAATTCAAGATCTTCTTTTATCATTACTTTCGTGCCTGCTTTTACAATGGCATCTCCAGCTAATAGATCTTGAATCATTTCAATACTCAACTGGTTTTTGCTCCTTCTTTTGTAGATGGCAGCACCAGCTGGAGCAGTGGTTCTTTTGATTTGCAGCTTTGGTGGTCTTTTTGAGACCTCTGCTTTGGAGTAGTCAGGCTTTTGTGGAACTCTTGGATCTTTCTTTCTAAGTTCCTCTAAGCTTTTATAGGTTGCCCTGACTCTATCTTCTCCTGACTTTGTCACTGAATTCTTTGACCCATAATCAGCTGCAATCAGCTCCTCTTTCATTCTCCTCAACTCTAACATCTTCTCAGCTTCAAATTGTTTAAACTTTTCAGGAGGAGTCTGCTTGACCTTATTTTTAATCATTCCTTGAATCCTGGCTGCTTCTTTTTCAAGCTCAGGAATGGTCCAGTTTTTGTACATGTGTTTCTCCCCCTTGTATTTCTTGTAGGTCATGATGTTCTCAATGTAGTCTTTTCTCAAGGACTCATCTGCCCTTTCTGAAATTTGCTGACATACATTTTTAGCAAATCGCTCCATAGCATTGACCTGTGAGAGTAAAAACTGATAGTTTTGTTGAAATTCTCTATCAGATTTCTCTTTTCTGTTTTTGATTGCAATATCCTCTGCTTGTTTGGCCTTGAGTTTCAAATATTCTTCAACATTGTTAGGCCTGGGATATCCTGCAATTGATGGCAAACTCCTTTTGGCTGGGTCATCCTCATAATAAAAGGATTTTATTTCTTCCCTAACTGCAATGAGTTCTAGAGGGAATGAGACACCAGCAGGAGGTAATGGCTTTAAAGTTTGAGCTGAAGAGAGAGGTATAGGTTTTGGAATAGTGACAAGTGATAGGGATTCTGAAGATGTTGGTGGTGGTGAAGGTGAATCATCATCTGATATATAAATCCTTCTCCTTTTTGTTTTAGAAGAAGCAGATGATGTTTTGGGTGGATCAGTGGTGGTAGATTGTATGGCAGTGGTTTGTGATTGACTAACAGTTGTTGAAATAACTGGTGTTTCAACCACTGTTGTCATTACTATAGATGTTATAACATCTGTTGTCTTCTGCTTTTTGTCAGCAGGTGAAAGTGGTGGTGAAATTGTTTTTGATGGTGACAGTGGTGGTAAAATAGTGGTTGTGGTGTGTGTTGAGGTGGTGTGTGTTGAAGAGAGAACAGATGTTGAAACCACTGAAGTACCAGCAGTAGTTGATACAACAGGAGTTACAACAGCTGTTTGAGTGGAGATTTGATGCTGATGGCTTTTGGATGGTGGTTTTGGAGGCTTTGGAAATCTGGATGGGATGGACTTAGGTTTTCTTTTTGTCTTCGGATTTTTAGAGTCCTTTGATCCAGAACAACCTTGCTCATACAGTTCCATGAAAGCTCTTTTCTCCTCATTCCATCTTGAGATATCCTTTGCCATTCTATCTCTTTTAACACTTGCTACTCCTTCATCAAGTGCTTCTTGAGTTGCATCAACCTTTTTACTACCATCTGGCACAGGAATTTTTCTGGTCATAGCATCCTTTTCAGGTTCAATGTAAAGACCATCATCTATTCCTTTCTTCTTCCACTCCTGAATTTTCTCCCCCTTTTTGGCATTATCTTCTGGGTGTTGATCAATGAAAAGTACTGTTGGAGGAGCAGTGCCAGTGGTGTGCAGGATCTGAGTTTTGAGAACTTTTAGATCAGCCTGAGTGTTCTTGAACCTTGACTCCATTGCATTTCTCAGCTGTTGGACGTGTTTTTCATGTTGCTGATCTGCTAATTGTGCTTGTTGATGGAGAAAAGGTTGAAACAAATTCCAGAGCTCATTTATAGCAGGTGCCCTTTGTGGAGCAGATGCTTGAGGTGGAACAGCAGTTGATTGTACCTTTTGTACTTGTAACACCTGTTGTAGCATATCTTTGAGTTCTGCAATAGAGTTATCAAGCTTGTCAATTCGATCCGTCAATTTCTGGTACTTTAAACCATCACCCAAGTTAATGGGATCATCTGATTTCCCACTAACAGTGGTTTTATCAGTAGTTGATGTAGGGAGTATACTCCAAACATTAACCACTGATGCCCCTTTTTCGTGGTACTGGGGTCTTCTTCCTTCAACACTTGACAACCTTTTGATGTTGCCAGTAGGATAAATAAATCCACTGGTGGTTGGCAGAGGTGCTATAAAAGGAATTGCCTCCAAGGAAGTCTTATTGATGTAACCACTGTCCAACTGTAAACCAATGGGTTCAACAGTTGTAGTGGCTGCTTCACTTGGACTACCACCAAGAGTTACTTGTAACTCAAGGGGTCTAACCTCCTCAGGTTCTGTTGGTGGGTTAGCAAAGATTGATACAGCAGACCCAGTCAGTTGTTGAGGTATATTCTCATTGATAGGTGATTGAGAAGGACTGGTTAATGCCTGGTTCAAATCAATTGCATCCAACAGCAATTTAGTTGGTGGGGGAATTGTGGATGTGAAGGGTGGTGTAGAAAGTGGATTTGCCCCGGGTATTGAGCTGTGGATGATAGAAACGAGTGTTTCCAGAGCATCATGATGTGGAGACCCTATTTGTACAACCTGTTATTTTTGTGAAGAAGCAGGAGGAGTTTCGGTTATGGGTTGAGATATTTATACCAACTGCTGTGAGGAAGTAGTAGCAGTGGTTTCTTGTGACACTTGTGTTGTCACGGGCAGAAGCTCTGGTATCTCATCCTCCAGAGTTTCCCTTTTGATGGGTTTTGGGGGTTTTTTAGTTTTTCTTTTTGTAGGCTTTTTGGTGATTGTAGGTGTGGGTTTCAAAGCAGTTGTGCTGCTGCTTTGATCACCTTGAGCAGTGGGCTCAGCAGCAGATACCTGAGGAGCAGTTGTAACTGCTAAAATCTGCTCAGGCACCTCTGCTTGTGTTTTGCAAGGTGCTAGCATTCTTGAAAAAGTTTCAGTTGTTAAACTGTTTATTTGAGTAGAATCACCTTGGTTTATTACAGCTAAATCATCCTTACTGGATTTCTTTGTAAAATAGTAACTCAAAAACCTTGGAAACAGTAAGAATGATTTTGTTTCAACATTATTAACCAAATCTTTAAAAATTTCCCGAGAATAGTTAAAATTTTCTCCTTGAAGAATTGCATATCCCAGATTTTGAATCTTTAAAGGGATTTCATTGAAAGAAGTGGTTTTGTTTGAAACACATAGTAGGAGGGTATGAAATAAAAATCTGGTTGCAGAAGGAAAATAACCTTTTTGTAAGGTAAGTTTTCTTCATCATTGTGGTTTCATACCCTCTCTCAATAAAGTCAGTTTGCAACTCGTTTTTAGTGAAAGAAATTTTACCTTCTTGATCATCGAGTTGAAAGACCTCTGAAATGGATTGTGGCATGATTTGGACAGCTTTACCCTTTATAGAAGAATGTATGGTGGTTGCAATGTCTCCTTGTTTTTCAAGGGTTGCATTCTTCCAAAACTCCCTTTGGGTTTCCAAATAGATTGGTGCATCGACAGTGAACAAAGTTTTGTACTTTGATTTTGCCATGGTGTCAATGATGGAATTGAAAACATTTGTGGTTCCTGGTTTTGTGAGAAGACCCAGGAGATTGTGGGATGTTTTATATGGAATTTCAGTGGAAAGTGCCTTTTGAGAGGCTGTTTTCGATGAAGATTTGGATGAGGGTTTTGAAGATGACTTCGATTTTGTCATTTTGAAGATGATGATCGAAGAAATTTGTGAAGAAATGAGATGAAAAACTGCTTTGAGAAGAGAATTTTGAAGAATTCAATTCGACAGTAAAACCCTGTTTTGGTGGTGAATGGGGGATTTTATAGGGAAGAAAGTGAATGCTGAGGTGGCAGCCATTACAAAAGGTCTGACCAATATGTACTGCCCATGTGACAACCCCTGGTGAAAGTGAAGGACAGTACTTTGGTGAAAGTGACTGATGAAGGCAGTGGTATGAAAGCAGTGGATGATTTTCACTATCAGAGGATAGCATATCAGTGGATAAGACACTGCTTTTGAACAACAGAGTTTATCAAATGGAATGAGAGAACAGGGGTTGACTTTCAGCAGTGAACAGACTTTTGAAGTATAGCAGACTTTTGAACAATCAGTGGTTAATGGCAGACTTTTAAGGATTTTAATGAAAAAATTCATTTTTAGCTATTTTCAAGGATGGAGTTTTGATTTTTTGAAAACATTTTGTTGCTTTTATTCATAGAAAAACAAGATGTTGCTTGTTATTCCAAATTCAGCATCCCAATCCTAGAGACCAAGCTTTCAAAAGTGGCTGTATCAAGTGCTTTTGTGAGCACATCAGCCAGCTGGTCTTTAGTTGGGACATGATGCAGAGAAATCAAACCTTTTTCATAGCAATCCCTCACAAAGTGATGTCTGATGTCGATGTGTTTGGTGGTTGAATGGGAAACTGGATTTTTGATGATATTTTCTGCTGCCTGGCTGTCCAACATGAGTGGTGTCTTTAAGGTAGTGATACCAAAATCCAGCAACTGATTTTGAAGCCACAGGAGTTGGGCTGTACAGCTTGCAGCAGCAATGTATTCAGCTTCAGCAGTGGATGTTGAAACAGCTGCTTGCTTTTTGCTTTGCCATGAAACTAAGCAATCACCTAGAAACTGGCACCCTCCTGATGTGGACTTCCTTGTGGTGTGACATCCAGCAAAGTCACTGTCTGAAAAACCTGAAAGCTTGATGTTCCCATTAGCTGGATACCAGATACCAAGTGTGGGAGCACCTTTTATGTATCTGAAGATCCTTTTTACAGCAATGAGATTTGATTTTCTGGGAGCTGATTGACTTCTTGCACAGACACATGTTGCAAACATGATGTCTGGTCTAGATGCAGTTAGGTACAGTAAAGACCCAATCATGCTTCTATAAAGTGTTTGGTCAATCAGCTCATCTTTTTCATCAGATATGACCAGCTTATTTGTTGCCATGGGTGTGCTGCATGGTTTACAATCATTCATATCAAATTTGGTTAAAAGTTCTTTAGCATATTTGCTTTGATGAATGAAAGTTCCATTTTGCATTTGCTGTACTTGGAGACCAAGAAAGCATTGCAGCTCACCCATTGCACTCATTTCAAACTCAGCTGTCATGAGTTCTCTAAACTCTTCACACATTGAGTTACATGTGCTTCCAAAAATAATGTCATCCACATAAATCTGGACAATCATTAAATCCTTCCCTCTCCATTTTAAAAACAGTGTTTTATCAATGGTACCTCTTTTGAAACCATTTGAGAGTAGGAAGTTGGAAAGAGTTTCATACCAGGCCCTTGGTGCTTGTTTCAGGCCATACAAGGCTTTGTTTAGCCTGTAGACATGATCTGGATAAAATGGATCCTCAAAACCTGGAGGTTGACAAACATACACCTCTTCTTGAATTGTACCATAGAGGAAAGCACTTTTGATATCCATTTGAAACACCTTCATATTGTGGTTGACAGCAAAGGCCAGGAACAGTCTAATGGCTTCCAATCTTGCAACAGGGGTAAATGTTTCATCATAATCAATCCCCTCTTCCTGTCTGTAACCTTGAACCACAAGCCTGGCTTTATTCTTGACAACAATACCCCTTTCATCAGTTTTGTTCTTGAAGACCCACTTTGTGCCAATGGGACTAACCTCTTCTGGCAGTGGTACAAACTCCCATACTTGTTGTCTTTTAAACTGTTGGAGCTCCTCTTGCATGGCTTCTACCCAGCTCTTGTCTTTCAGTGCCTCTTGGTACTTGACTGGCTGATGGAGTGATAGAAAACCAGCAAAAAGACAAATGTTTTGGGTTTGACTTCTTGTGAGCACCCCTTCATTTATGTTGCCAATGATTTGATCAGGTGGATGAGACCTCAAGAAGATTAAATCTCCTTGGTATGGTATGATGGCATTGGTTAGTGAAGGCTGCAGATGTGTATCATCTGAGCTAACCACTGCTGGGGTCTTTGATGATTCAACAGTGGCTTCAAGAGGTGGTGGAATAGGAGGTAATGAGGTGGACAACTGCTGACTTTTATCCACTATTTGAGGACTTTTGTCAGCAGTGTTTGAGGATGTGGAAGCAGTGGTTGATGGGCTACTTTGGTCAACAACTGTTGAGGTAGCAGTGGTTGAGCTTTGACATCTGTTTTGAACAGCTGGTGCTTTTCCCTTTGTGGCAGACCTTTGAGGGATGATGATTTCATACCCATAGTCTGGTGTTGTATCCTCTGATGGACCTGCACTGTTAGTCTTGACAGCAGTATTTTCAAAAGTAAATTTTTCAAGATCAAACAGATCTGCAGGGTTTGCTGGGATTTTCATTGATGAAAGTTCATTGAACTTAACATTCAAAGTCTCCTCCACTGCCTTGGTCCGTGAATTGAACACTTTGTAGGCCTTGGCAGTGGTTGAGTATCCCAGATGATAACCACAATCAATTTTGGCTGCAAATTTTGAAATGGAATCTTTTAAGTTCAAAATAAAACATGGGCAGCCAAACACCTTGAAGTATGAAATCAGTGGTTTAATTTTATACAGAATTTCATAGGCAGTCTTTTTGTGCCTGGGGTTTATTAAAACTCTGTTCTGAACATAGCAAGCAGTGTTTACTGCCTCTGCCCAGAAAGTTAATGGCAAACCTGAATCTGCAAGCATGGTTCTGGCAGCCTCAATCAAAGTTCTGTTCTTCCTTTCCACTACCCCATTCTGCTTTGGTGTTCTAGGGATGCTGTACTGCCTTACAATCCCTTTCTTCACACAGAAGGCATCCAACTCCCTATTTTTGAATTCTGTGCCATTGTCACTCCTGAAGCTTTTCACTGGAAGGTCAAATTGCTTTTCAACCTGTGTTACAAAGTCTTGCAAAATGCCTGCAGTCTCATCTTTTGAGTGTAAAAAGAAAGTCCATGTAAACCTAGAAAAGTCATCAACAATAACCAAACAATATCTTTTCTTTTTGAGGCTCATGACTTGAACTGGGCCAAACAAATCCATGTGTAGCATTTGCAAACACTAGGTTGTTTTGGACTCTTCAATGGACTTGTAAGAACTTTTATGCTGTTTTCCTTTTAAACAGGAAATGCAATGTTCAGGACATGAAAACAATTTTTGTGGTAGGCCTCTCACCAAACCATTTTTTGAAATTTCTGTGATTGTCTTAAGATTTGTGTGCCCCAGCCTTCTGTGCCAAAGTTCTATCTCTTTGTTAGAGGCAGCTGAGAACAGACAGGCATCAGCTCTGGGACACTCTTTTGACATGTCAACAACATAAACATTGCCACTTCTTTGAGCAACAAGTTTAGTTTGACCAGTTTTGATTATTGCTTCAATATTTTTGACCATTTCTGGTCCAACAATCCTACAACAGTCTTTTGTGAAGAATGACCCAAATCCATTGTCACTCATTTGGGACACACTCAGAAGGTTGAATTTTAGATTGTCTATTAGATTGACATTTTCAAATTTTACATTTCCAGATTGCACTGTACCAGACCCCAGAACTTTCCCTTTACTATTATTCCCAAAGGATATATCACCCCCTCCATGGATTTTAAAGTCTTTGAGGAGGGCTTTACATCCTGTCATGTGCCTGGGGCCTCCACTATCTACATACCAAAGACTATCAAAGCATGCAGAAGCTCCCTGCACATGAAGTAAAAGGATTAGTTCATTAAGGTCTCCAAAGCCAATAAGGCTTTGGATGGGGTATCAACAGTGTCTGGGATGGATGCAGAGTGATGGACAGTGGTTAGGTCAGGGGTTTGGACTGTTTTAGGACAGTGTTTCTCTAACCACTGTTGTGGGTCCTGACCAATCACCTGCTGGTAACCAAAAGGATGCCTGTTCACTCTGGGTTTAGAGGGCCTTTTGTAGGCCTCATAAACGTGAGGAATCCTTTGGTAAGACTGTTTTTCCTTGCCTTTTCTGAATTGATTAGCAGGGGGTGCATCAGTAACCTGAACATCTCTTTTGACAGATGTTTGGTTCAGCTGTTTTGTGACAGCTGTTTGAACTGGTACAAACAGTGGTTGTTTCTTGGTGAACTTGACAGATGATGAAAATGATGATGGACTCAAGGATGTTTTAGCCATGTACTCATTCTTTTTCACATCAAAGTTTTTGAGATACACACATGCTTGAGTTTTGTGGTTTGTTTTGCCACAAACAATGCAACTTTCTGCTGAAACAATGACACTTGTTCTGTTTAAATCATAAGCTTTCAAGTGGAAACAGTCTTTTGTTAGATGATTCCTTTTCTCACAGAATTCACAAAACAAGTTATCATTTTTTTCTTTCTTCTTTCTTTTTTCAGACTCCTTTGCAGCAGAGGTTTTAACCACTGCTGGGATGTCCTTAAGAGGTATGACTTTAGCTTTTGGAGCTTTAACACCATCAGTTGATGTAAAGTCCATTGGCTTGAAATTTTCAAGAATATCACACTCGTCAGACCAAGTGGGTTTAAACTGATATTTTTCAAGTTCTTCAAAAGTAGAAGAACTCCTTGTTCTGCCAAGTGTGATTTTGTTACCAAGTTTGTCAGTGATTTTCACTTCTTGGCCATTCTTGTTTGTGGGGATGAACTCAGTGGTTACATCGGTGGTTTCAACAGTGTTTTGAACAGATTTTTCACAAGTAATGCATTCATCATCATATTTTCTATACCCAACCCCAAATTTCACATTACTTTCAATCTGTTTAGCAAGCATCACCTCATATCCTCTGCAGGATTCCACCCATCTTTCACAAGTAATCTGGGTGGATTCCAACTCCTTTTTGCAAACTTGGTATTTTTCTACCACAGTTTGAAGTTGGGTTTTGGTTATGCTTTGCTCTTCTTTTAGACAGCTGATCTCTTTTTCCTTTTCAGTCAATTTGTTTTTAAGTTCTTTTAAAGACTTTTCAAATTTAACCTCATCAGTCAAGATTTTATCCCGAAGGTTTTCATTCACCTCTTTAATGTTAGCAAAAGCAATTATGCAATTGTCAGAACACAGTTTTTCAAGAACTTGAGGAGATACCTTGGCAGCTGCCATCATTGCACAATCACATTGATGATCTTCCTCATCATCAGCTTTCACCTTCTTTTCACCAGCCTTTTCTTCCTTCTCATCTTCTTTGTCCTCTTCGGACCATGGATCTGTCATTGGTTCAATCAGAGTACCTGAACTTTCTCCCAACAGTAGTTCACCAGCCACAGCAGTAACCACTGCTTCAGTCACCTTATCCACTGTTTCTATACTCAGCTGTTCCTCCTCAGTTTCAACCCCCTCCTGTATTGACTCTAATGCCATCAAACAAAATTCATTATGAGAAGAATCATTAGAAGCATAGAGTGCAAAATTTTCATCACTAAGGTCTTCAGGCATACTGCTCCAGTCAACAAACCCTTGAGTGAAAAAACTTTGTTGATCTGGTTGTACTGCTGCTGGAGCAGTGGTTTGAGGTCCAGGCTGCACTTGTGCCTGGGGAACAGGGGTTTGAACATATTGGATTTGTGGAACAGTAGTTTGGACATAGTGTACTGGCACAGGGGCAGCAGCATAGTGAGCAGTGTTCACTTGAGCTGCTGGGGTATACTGGGCATAGTGCACAGTGCTTTGGTTATGAGGTCTACGATTTGAGCTAGGATGAGTAATTATGGGACCAGTAGTTTGACTCCTACATTCCCTAGCGAAATGTCCCAACCTATTACACTTGTAGCACTTGATTTTCGATTTATCCAACCCAACCCTTAGATTCCCATGCAAACCTGGGAATTTTCGCCCTGTTCTTTTGTAAAATTTGCTAGTTCTAACACTTAGCAAAGCCAGTTGGTGCAGGATGTCCATTTCCTCTAAGTCAGTGGGATCGAAATGTTGTAAATCATTTAGTTCAAAGCTTAGATTATCTGACATCGGGTTTTCGTTTGCAGTGAATGCATAGCTTGCAGAGTGAGGATCAGGGTTGTTAAAATTTGCACCAGTAGTTATGTCAATGAAGTGATCATAACCCTGATCCTTACCACTGCTCCCAGATTCTTCTTGACCCAGAAGAGCAGTATTACCGAAGGTGTAATCATCAGTAACTTTTCCTGACTCTTGTAACCTCCTTTTCTGGTTCAACTCCCTTTCGTAGGTCACGAGTCGACCGTGGAGTTGGGTCAAGGTCAGATCCTTGAACTCAGATGAGTTTCGGGTGACAAAAGCTATGGTGTCCCATTTTTCTGGCAGTGACCTGAGGAACCTGCTATTTTGAGTTGAGTTTGTAAAAGTGGTGTTAACAAGCCTCAGTTCACTTATGAGACAACTGAAACGCTCAAATTGTTGCGTTAGTGATTCACCTTTAACGTAACAAAATGTTTCATACAGTTGGTTCAGGATTTCCCTATTGTTTTCTATGACTTCTTCAGTTCCCCCAAACTGTTCCTTAAGTGCGTCCCATAACTCTTTGGCACTGTTACAATGTAACAGACCAGCATATATCTCATTGGGCAGCGCTGATGCTATGATGCTAAACGCTTTAGCATCTAGTTCGATCTTTTGAAAGTCGGTTTCGGTATAATTTTCAACTGGTTTTGGAACGAACTTTTTAGCATCTTCAGCGCTTGGCACTGAAGGACATGGGGACCATAAATGATAGACCTCCAACAACCTGTGCTTTGTTGAGCAAGGATGTGACCCATCCTCCTCTGCCAGATGTTGTACTCATTTCTTTTTAGCATAGGTGGTTTAAAAAGTGAGCCGAAGTTGTTTTTATCATCTTGAGATTGTGACGTCATTCTTGTTGTTTTACAGACACTGAGAAATCAACTTTAATGGTGATTAATCTTTGCTCTGTTTTTCAACGGACGAACAAACGATCAGTATCAACTATTATGAGCCGAACTATTTATGTCAAAATGATTGTTAAATCAAATTTGACTGTCCAAGCTCTGATACCAATTGTTGGATCTGAGTTTGTTTCTGATTGTATTTTACGTTTGAGATTAAGATGGAAATGAAAGAGTTGTGCAGCGGAATTAATATGAAAAAAAACTTTGCATACAATCAAACGAGAGTATTGCTTTGATCAAGACATTTTCAACTAGGAACCGAATGATTGAATTAACTTTCAACAACGATTACAAGTAATGCTTGAATACAAACTCCCCCTCAGCCAGAGCTCAGCGTTTGTTCGTGCAAAGAAGACGGTATTGCAAGAGCTAATAGAACAGTACAAAGTACTGAACTATTTATAGGCACTAGCAAACCACTGAGCATCTTAGCTGACATCACCATGAAAGTGACATCTAACCTCCTAACAAACTCTAACCTCTGATCTATACAAACACTGATGTACTAACTACTGCTATTACAATTCATTACATAAAAGACACTTAAACAGCTGCTGCATCCTTCCACTGCTGTGAACCCAGCAGTGCTTGTCCGGATCAGCAGTACTAGACTCAAGGCAGTAGATTGAATCAGCAGAGCTTTGGTCTTCCATCAGTCTTTGACACTTGGCAGTAGATGCAAGGCAGCAGTTGTAGGTCAGCACTTAGTAAGATCAGCAGATAGGAGATCAGCAGATGTGAAACCACTTTCAAGGGGAGAGATTTGTATGTAAACATCTGCTTATTCTGGATCCACTGCTCTGATCCAGTTTTGGCTTTAATTATCTGTTCCTCTGATAGGGTTCAATCCCAACAGTATGTTAATGTTAATTTTAGATAACAGTTATGCCATGTTGATTGTTTAAACTCTTTTTATATATATGCTATTATTAAACTTGTATAATCGCCAATACATTTTGTATTGAACTATACTTTGAACATTTTGCAGGAGCTTTGATGACGTTGATGTTGAGGAAAGTTAGTAGGGTTGACTAGATACACACGTTAGAAATCTAGCTAGGTTGTTGTATTTGTTTCGAAAACCATGTTGTATTTTGCTTCTTGTTGTACTTGTTGTATTTTGAATTAATGTCGTACTTTGATTTCAAATGTTGTACTTGAACTGTTATCAATGAAATGAAATCGGTTTTGTTAATTATTGTCACAAATAGTGTTATGAAGTCTCGAGCAATCTTGTTCTCGTCCCGCCCTGATGTTTCCGCCATCGGTTGTGGTGTGACAGATGCATTATGTTAGCTCTTCTATTCATTTTTATTTTCAAATATATTATCTAAAACACCTTTATTGCATAGATTTTGCATGTATGATGATGGAAATTCGCAAACCTTTTTGAGTTGTTTAGATCCCATACGGGTCGTAAGATTGAATATTGTATTTCGAATTATCTTCCTCATAATGTCTTATGAGAATCGGGTTATCCGTTTGATTTGGGTTTATTCTTAACAGGTCAACCTCAAGATGAGTGTATCTGTTTTTTAAGATATATGAGCACATAAATAACGTATCTGCTTGATTTCTTTTTGTTAGGCATGTCTTTTCTGATTTGTAACGTAGGTGCGGCCCTTGGGTTCTTTGGGGCCCACAACATACCCATCTCAGTCGCCACCAAGGCCTTCTCACCCAAATACAACATCGTCGTAGGGTTCCTAACAAGAATCTTGTACCACTGCTCCTCGGCATACTGAACCACCGGTATCTTGGGAAGTCCCTTGTCGGCAAGACAGTAATGCATGTCGATAGGTATAGCACCACGACGGATGTAGAAAAATTTATGCTTCTACTCACGCAGACTCTTCGAAGGATCCCTACCGCAGGGCAGAACATTGGCGGTTCGGGAGTTGAGAGAATAGAAACCAACAGTGCAATAAACGTAATAAAATACGTTGAACATATCCACTAAACAGTTTAAACGATAAACCCGACAGATAAACTCAAAATGAGTGATACGGGGCATACCAATAGACCTAATCGGCGAGATGTGTAGACCATAACGAGTAAGCACCCCCCCCCCAAAAAAAAAAAACTTGGTAATCGAGAGGCGTCAAGGGTTGTGATCCCTGCAGTTGGATATTGAGCACCCCAGTTCACCGGAAACTGGAATGTCCGGCAAAGTTGTTGGAATTCGTCCTCCCTACAGTTAATAATTGTCACACCCCGATATTTCCACGTTTGACCGGTGGACCCGGTGGGAAAGTATCGTGACGTGGTTGGTAACGTTACAGTCAAACAACACAATATTTAATATGCACAGCTTCCTTTGCATCCATCCTGAAGACCCTAGCATTGGTCTTCTTCCCTTCATCAGCTTTCTTTGCCGATTTTGCGCAATTTGTCTTAATGTGCCCTTTTTCGTTGCAACCGTAGCACGTTGCGTCCTTCAGCTTCTTGCACTCTAGGGTTTTATGTTCCAAAGATTTGCAAATCCCACAAGGCCTTGGCTGAGATTGGGATTTTGAGTCACGTCTGCACCTCCCAAAGTGGTGCTTCTGACAAATCTTACACTTGGGCTTATCTCCAGATTGATGTCCATCCTTCTTAGAACCAGACCCCTTCTTGTGGTCATTGTTTCCCCTGTGCTTCTTATCTGACCGTCGTGAATTGTCATCTTCACGTTTCCTTTTCTCGGCATCCGTGTTCCTCAGCGATCTCTGTCTGACCGCGTCCAGTGTGAGGGACAAAGATATATCAGCTACAGATCTGAAAGTAGCTGGCCGAGAGGCCTTTACACTTGCCTTTATCTCTGGGGCTAAACCCCCAATGAAATGAGCTATTCTTTTGGGTTCCGGGGTCACCAGATACGGAACCAATCTTGACATTGTGTTAAAACTTGTAAGGTAAGCTTGGCAGTCAAGGTTCTTCATAACCAACGATAGGAAATCAGACTCAATCTTTTCAACCTCATGCTGAGGGCAGTAGTTCTCCCTGATGAGGGTAACAAACTGTTCCCATGTCATACTGTACAGTGGAATCTTCCCAGTAGCTTGAATCAACGATCTCCACCAGGCTAAGGCCTCACCTTTGAACGATTGAGACACAAACATCACCACATCCTTCTCAGCGCACCCGCTGATATCAACCACGGTGTCCATCTCATCTAACCACGTCATACAATCTATAGCTCCTTTCTCCCCAGTGAAATCCCTGGGTTTGCATGAAACAAAATATTTGTAGGAGCAACCCTTATCCTGGGTCCCTTGTTTCGGTACGATCTTTTGAGATGGAACACTTTGCTGATTCGAGGACTGACGATCGTCATCAACTTTCTTTGGTTCTTCCTTCTTGGAGGGTGGCTTGCTGTGAGCCTCAGAATGAGTCTTAGGCTTGGAATGAGGTACTGATTGGGCTCTGCTCCTAGTACCACTTGTTTCACTATACTGCCTATCCAAGGCTTTTGTGACAGCATTGTCGATTAATTCTCGGAGTTCCGCGCCAGTCACATTGAACCTGGTGGCGTCAGGATTCTCCTTTGGCAGACTGTTAATCTCGTCTGAGTCAGCCATGTATCTTGAACTGTTACATAAGATATTGACATTAATTTATTTGAGAGTTTATAATGGAATTGTCTTTTATAGCAATTCATTAACCATGGTAAACATAGACCATATTGGGTTAATTTGTTAATCTTATTTATTTAGGATTTTTATTTTAATTTATCCTAATACAAAACAATAACAGTTCTATTAGTAGCACAAAAGGCCTAGTCACAGGGACATTTTTAAATCATAAGCCATGATTTCCGCGAATCGAGGCATTTAAGGCTTGAACATAGTTCACTACCTTTCTCTGACAGGGAGTCGTAGACTACTACTGTCTTTTGTCTTATATGACAATGAGTATGGCCCGTAGGCACTACATCACAATCGGATGTTTAAATAATAAGGAATTGGGATAATTTACACAAGGGTGACATGTGTGATTTTGCGGATCACATTATCTAAGAATGTTAATACGTTTGCGGATGTTAGCAGAGATTTGAATCTTTATAAACAGGTTTTACCATATTGGCTAAGTCTTTATAATGACCTACTAGCTAGGTTTTACCTTTTTAAGATTCTTATTAATATTTAACGCAGAACAATCCTATATTGAAATGGTTAATATGGATCTGAATCTAATTGGAGAACTACCGTCTTGGCCCAGTCTTTAAAATGACATAAGGCTAGGTCTTGTTCTTTTAGATTTTATCATTTTAATATAATGATTGATCAAAAAAATTATTTATTTATTTCACATTCTATGTTTATGCATATAGTACTAATGAAAATTTCAATTCAACCATTCCACAACAAAGTTCTGAATGAGTACAAGCTTGCCCTAAACGGGACTTCTAATAAGATAACATGCCCGCGCAGGGGCTCAAACAAACAACATACCCTCGTAGGGGTTTAAACAAAGAGTTACCCACGCAGGGGTTTAACAAACAAACATACCCACGCAGGGGTCAAAACAGCAAGACAGGCCCACGCAGGGGCTCAACTGAAACAAGGAAAATACAATCAATTGAAGGATTCAATGGTCCCTCTTGCTCTTCCCTTTTATTAAACTTGTCAATCCCTGGAAGAAACTTTGTCGTTCCCTGCGATCTCTGTGAACTACCCGCTCAACTTGGTTCAATCTTTGAAGAATTTCCTCATGCTCTGGTGGGGAAAATCGTGGTGGCTGCGACTGTTGCCGAATCGGGGGTTGAGCAGGTACTTGATATCCATGAGTTGGATATCCCACTCCCCAAGGAGCTCCATATGGTCCTTCTGGGTGGAGGGCATTGTAGTTTGCCGCCACTAGATACGGGTCGGCTTCTGCATAATTATAGTTTGTGTGAGCTGGCTGCTCAAACGGATTGTACCTCGTTAAACCTGTATATGCAGGAATCGGGTTATCAAAACCCATCGATGGTGGTTGTGGTGCAACTGGGTTTGAAGGCCCACCCATTTGCGGGTCTTCATGTAGTGGCGGATAGTGACTGCCACTTGAGTGATGAGGGGTGCTGAAGTGAAAATCCCCTCCACGCGCGGATATTCGCGCGCCTGTCCTCCTACGCCTTGGTGGTTCTGGAGGTGCTTGATGAACTGGCGGTGGTGGAGGCGGTGGCGTGACTGCCACAAAACGTGAATCCCCAGAGGGATCCTGCTGCTGCTGCTGTTGGTGAGGTGATGAATGATGAGAAGGTGTGAAGTACCATTCATGCTGGTTAAACATTGCCTGGAAACTGTCTGGACCACCGTTGGGTGATCCGTGAAAGGATGAACCATCAGAGACCTCGATAGGATGGTTGGGGGTCCCGGTTGCAGGCTCCATAGGGTCGGTGTCCTCATCCATATCCATGGCGTTATCGCCGGAAAAGTGATCCTCCGGTCCCAATGGGTTAAAACCCACTAGTTCTTGTATATAGTTTGCCGGATTAAACCGGCCCTGAAAGACAGGAGTGGGGTTGCCAAAAGAATTGTGCGAAAGGGATCGCTGGAGAGGTATATATGAAGGTTGTGGGTTATCGGGCTCGTTTTCCGAATGCGGTCCAATGGAATGGCGGTAAGGAGGTGTTGAGCTGTGCGAAACAGACCGTCTAGCGGGCTCCGTATGTGTCCTCCAGTTTCCTTGTGGATCTGCACTCGCAGTAGTAGAAGGAGCTCGCCGGTGTGAAGGCCCGGCTTCGTGATCGTTGGGGGCGGTGATCGGCCCCTTACCTCGTCCTCCTCTTCTAAATCTTGGCGGCATGTTCCTGTCAATACAAATAAAGATACAACAAGAAATTCAAAGGACAAAGTTAAGATAAAAACGAAGACAATTTTTGATTATTCCTATGTTCTTTGTCTAGACTCGAAATTTAGAAATGTGCAGAGCCAACATTGAGCGAATTAAACACTAGCCTTTTGTGTTTAATCCCAATGACACAATTGCACATTTCTAAATTTCGAGTCTAGACAAAGAACATAGGAATAATCCAAATTTGCCTTCGTTTTTATCTTAACTTTGTCCTTTATATTTCTTGTTGTATCTTTATTTGTATTGACAGGAAATATGCTGCCAAGATTTAGAAGAGGAGGACGAGGTAAGGGGCCGATCACCGCCCCCAACGATCACGAAGCCGGGCCTTCGCACCGGCGAGCTCCTTCTACTACTGCGAGTGCAGATCCACAAGGAAACTGGAGGACACATACGGAGCCCGCTAGACGGTCTGTTTCGCACAGCTTAACACCTCCTTACCGCCATTCCATTGGACCGCAATCGGAAAACGAGCCCGATAACCCACAACCTTCATATATACCTCTCCAGCGATCCCTTTCGCACAATTCTTTTGGCAACCCCACTCCTGTCTTTCAGGGCCGGTTTAATCCGGCAAACTATATACAAGAACTAGTGGGTTTTAACCCATTGGGACCGGAGGATCACTTTTCCGGCGACAACGCCATGGATATGGATGAGGACACCGACCCTATGGAGCCAGCAACCGGGACCCCCAACCATCCTATCGAGGTCTCTGATGGTTCATCCTTTCACGGATCACCCTACGGTGGTCCAGACAGTTTCCAGGCAAGGTTTAACCAGCATGAATGGTACTTCACACCTTCTCATCATTCATCACCTCATCAACAGCAGCAGTAGCAGGATCCCTCTGGGGATTCACGTTTCATGGCAGTCACGCCACCGCCTCCACCGCCGCCAGTTCATCAAGCACCTCCAGAACCACCAAGGCGTAGGAGGACAGGCGCGCGAATATCCGCGCGTGGAGGGGATTTTCACTTCAGCACCCCTCATCACTCAAGTGGCAGTCACTATCCGCCACTACATGAAGACCCGCAAATGGGTGGGCCTTCAAACCCAGTTGCACCACAACCACCATCGATGGGTTTTGATAACCCGATTCCTGCATATACAGGTTCAACGAGGTACAATCCGTTTGAGCAGCCGGCTCACACAAACTATAATTATGCAGAAGCCGACCCGTATCTAGTGGCGGCAAACTACAATGTCCTCCACCCAGAAGGACCATATGGAGCTCCTTGGGGAGTGGGATATCCAACTCATGGATATCAAGTACCTGCTCAACCCCCGATTCGGCAACAGTCGCAGCCACCACGATTTTCCCCACCAGAGCATGAGGAAATTCTTCAAAGATAGAACCAACTTGAGCGGGTAGTTCACAGAGATCGCAGGGAACGAAAAAGTTTCTTCCAGGGATTGACAAGTTTAATAAAAGGGAAGAGCAAGAGGGACCATTGAATCCTTCAATTGATTGTATTTTCCTTGTTTCAGTTGAGCCCCTGCGTGGGCCTGTCTTGCTGTTTTGACCCCTGCGTGGGTATGTTTGTTTGTTAAACCCCTGCGTGGGTAAGTCTTTGTTTAAACCCCTACGAGGGTATGTTGTTTGTTTGAGCCCCTGCGCGGGCATGTTATCTTATTAGAAGTCCCGTTTAGGGCAAGCTTGTACTCATTCAGAACTTTGTTGTGGAATGGTTGAATTGAAATTTTCATTAGTACTATATGCATAAACATAGAATGTGAAATAAATAAATAATTTTTTTGATCAATCATTATATTAAAATGATAAAATCTAAAAGAACAAGACCTAGCCTTGTGTCATTTTAAAGACAGGGCCAAGACGGTAGTTCTCCAATTAGATTCAGATCCATATTAACCATTTCAATATAGGATTGTTCTGCATTAAATATTAATAAGAATCTTAAAAAGGTAAAACCTAGCTAGTAGGTCATTATAAAGACTTAGCCAATATGGTAAAACCTGTTTATAAAGATTCAAATCTCTGCTAACATCCGCAAACGTATTAACATTCTTAGATAATGTGATCCGCAAAATCACACATGTCACCCTTGTGTAAATTATCCCAATTCCTTATTATTTAAACATCCGATTGTGATGTAGTGCCTACGGGCCATACACATTGTCATATAAGACAAAAGACAGTAGTAGTCTACGACTCCCTGTCAGAGAAATGTAGTGAACTATGTTCAAGCCTTAAATGCCTCGATTCGCGGAAATCATGGCTTATGATTTAAAAATGTCCCTGTGACTAGGCCTTTTGTGCTACTAATAGAACTGTTATTGTTTTGTATTAGGATAAATTAAAATAAAAATCCTAAATAAATAAGATTAACAAATTAACCCAATATGGTCTATGTTTACCATGGTTAATGAATTGCCATAAAAGACAATTCCATAATAAACTCTCAAATAAATTAATGTCAATATCTTATGTAACAGTTCAAGATACATGGCTGACTCAGACGAGATTAACAGTCTGCCAAAGGAGAATCCTGACGCCACCAGGTTCAATGTGACTGGCGCGGAACTCCGAGCATTAATCGATAATGCTGTCACAAAAGCCTTGGATAGGCAGTATAGTGAAACAAGTGGTACTAGGAGCAGAGCCCAATTAGTACCTCATTCCAAGCCTAAGACTCATTCTGAGGCTCACCGCAAGCTACCCTCCAAGAAGGAAGAACCAAAGAAAGTTGATGACGATCGTCAGTCCTCGAATCAGCAAAGTGTTCCATCTCCAAAGATCGTACCGAAACAAGGGACCCAGGATAAGGGTTGCTCCTACAAATATTTTGTTTCATGCAAACCCAGGGATTTCACTAGGGAGAAAGGAGCTATAGATTGTATGACGTGGTTAGATGAGATGGACACCGTGGTTGATATCAGCGGGTGCGCTGAGAAGGATGTGGTGAAGTTTATGTCTCAATCGTTCAAAGGTGAGGCCTTAGCCTGGTGGAGATCGTTGATTCAAGCTACTGGGAAGATTCCATTGTACAGTATGACATGGGAACAGTTTGTTACCCTCATCAGGGAGAACTACTGCCCTCAGCATGAGGTTGAAAAGATTGAGTCTGATTTCCTATCGTTGGTTATGAAGAACCTTGACTGCCAAGCTTACCTTACAAGTTTTAACACAATGTCAAGATTGGTTCCGTATCTGGTGACCCCGGAACCCAAATGAATAGCTCGTTTCATTGGGGGTTTAGCCCCAGAGATAAAGGCAAGTGTAAAGGCCTCTCGGCCAGCTACTTTCAGATCTGTAGCTGATATATCTTTGTCCCTCACACTAGACGCGGTCAGACAGAGATCGCTGAGGAACACGGATGCCGAGAAAAGGAAACGTGAAGATGACAATTCACGACAGTTAGATAAGAAGCATAGGGGAAACAATGACCACAAGAAGGGGTCTGGTTCTAAGAAGGATGGGCATCAATCTGGAGATAAGCCCAAGTGTAAGATTTTTCAGAAGCACCACTTTGGGAGGTGCGGACTTGACTCAAAATCCCAATCTCAGCCAAGGCCTTGTGGGATTTGCAAATCTTCGGAACATAAAACCCTAGAGTGCAAGAAGTTGAAGGACGCAACGTGCTACGGTTGCAACGAAAAAGGGCACATTAAGACAAATTGCCCAAAATCTGCAAAGAAAGTTGATGAAGGGAAGAAGACCAATGCTAGGGTCTTCAGGATGGATGCAAAGGAAGTTGTGCATATTAAATATTGTGTTGTTTGACTGTAACGTTACCAACCACGTCACGATACTCCCCCACCGGGCCCACCAGTCAAACGTGGAAATATCGGGGTGTGACAATAATAGCATGGTCGGCCCTCAGAGGATCCTTGAGTTTCGACTTCTTCCCCTTTTTAGAACCTTCAGGTTTAGCAGAAGTCGACATTCTTGACATATTGAAGAATAAGGCAGATCAACGATTAAAAGGCAAAGAAGAAAATAAAGAAGAAAGAAAATCGGCAAAGTAAGCTGGAAAGATAGAAGTTTGAGCCAGAAGTATCCGGTTATTTATACCAATCGCATTTAATGTGTCACACCCCGATTTCCACGTTTCACCGGTGGGGGATTATCGTGACGTGGTTGGCAACACAATAGTCAAACAAGACAATATTTAATATGCACAGCGGAAGCAATTTAAAAGATATAATACAACCGAATTTAGTATTGTAATATCAAATGTCACAATATTCGGATGTTTATCCACAGATGGATCGGAAACAAAATATAATCAATAGTTCAACAGACTTCAGGCATCTTAAGCTTGCGAGACTTCTAATGATGCTAAGGAGAAATCCCAGCCAATTACGCTTAGTACCTGCATTTAATCTTTTTGGGAAAATACGTCAGTTTACACTGGTAAATACAATCAACTGACTCATTTTGGAAAATGATTGAAAATTGGTTTGGATGCACGTGGCATAAACATTTTATTTAACTTGGGAGAATTATTTAATATTATAATCTTGTGAACGAATTACATGTTCCTTGTGCGTTCAGTAGCCCGGATCAAGTCCGGGTTAAAGATCAATAGACACACCACAATATTCTTTTATGCACTGACGGGTGTACGCCTACACCCCGCGCTTAAGTCGTGGCCATTTCGTAAAATGATGCCAAGGATATCCGGGACATGGTCATTAACCCCCCAAAGGCTTTAAGTAACAAGACTGTTTAAACGAGCCGATCAAATTTATTCAATTACCCACTCAACGGTGGAGAATTTGATGCCCGATCAAGCGGTATGCTATATACCGTAACCCAAGCCCGTATAGGGAAAATAAGTTAAAAGTATTTACCTGAGCAAAGTATATATCACAATAAGCAAATTGCAAGTAGCTTTTACTGGTCCTCCTAATCTAGAACGAAGGTTTATAATAACCTATTAGAATCCTAACGGGTCTTTAATTAAGCTTAAGCTTAGACCGGCTAGTTTCAAAGATACGGTTCGTACGCACGATTAAGCGAAGACCGGATAGAATGTGATTTAGACCCGACAAGTTCAGAGACTTGTTTAATATGGGAATTTCATACACATTCTGGAATTTGAGATAAAACCGATAAGGTTTGACCCGTTTAGGCTAGTTTATGTAAACTAGTTACATAAACCGAACCGAACGCGTAATAAGCGTAACGGGTATCCATGAGAGCTATTTACAGGTTTCCTAAGTTAATATGCTTCATATATGTTGTGACATCAGTAAGATATCATTTATTATGCCCGAAACGAGTTTGAACACAAACTATGCCCCGTAGGGGTAGTTTGGTCGTTTACAAGGTTATAAAAGAGTCTAAGTGTTTAACTGAGTTACAGGTCTGATGTACTCAGCAAACATACTCAAATTAATGAGTCATAACAGTAGGATAAAGTATATATGTGAAATTTATCAATTATAACCAAACTATGCCCCGTAGGGGTATTTTGGTAATTTCACATAAGCCGAAAAGCTCAAAACTGAAGTCTGAGTTTAACAACCTTTGCTTACTGTTAAAATATTATAATTTGCCTCAAATATCAGTAGGTATCAACCCTTGTATGTTTAAAATACTTCTAGTAGATACTATGCGTTAAAAACGCTTAAAAAAGGCGATTAAAGACCATTTCCGGGTTTGATACTTAAATCTGATATTTTTATATTTCCAGAAGGCTTAAAATAATTTATTTATCATATGTGATCAGTAGCAAAAGGTTTGGAGTCGTTTAGATATGTAAAACTCATTTTATGGCCCGTAAGGGCAAAACCGACAATTACCGGATTAAGCCTACGACTATGAGTTATGCTCAGCCTAAAATTAATTAAAAATCTTTAAAAATTCAAAAATAATATATTACATCAGTGGGTAAAATATTTGATATCAAAAAGTATGTTTAAGTAGGCTATACGCTAATTACGCCATTTTATTAACATAAAGCTTTCAATTTGCGATAATGAGCATAACTCTCAATCTACACCTCAAACTGATGTCAAATTTTGCATACAAGTTCATATATCAGTAATTAAGGTTTCTACTCTTTTATATTTCCAAAAATCACGTTTTAAGGTAATAAGGGCATAATGGTCAACATATGAGCAATTAACGGAATCATGCGTATTAATTGGATAACTAATGATCCGAGGTGTATAATCACAGAGGGTTATACTAGCATGTAACCTGGTCCAAATAAAGCTCTTAGGTATTTCTAAAACATACCTAAACGGGTCAGAACTGAAAGTCAAAGTGAAAGTCAAACTATGTGACTTTCGGTTCCGAACCGGGTCTTTATAGTAAATTGTCGGGTTGAACATGTTTAGACATGTTCTTACACTAATTACCAAGTTATAATAATGATCAAACAGGTTGTAGATGTTATATATGGCTAATCATGCATAAATTGTAATTTAAACATTCTGTTGACTTTTTCTTAGCAAGTTTGACCCGGCTTTTGACCTAGCTAAATGGTAATCAGGGGAAACCCTTTTAAGGTTTTATTACCCACATAATTACCTACTTAAGGGTACTTTTGATTCGAATAATCACTGGACCATTAGTGATTAATCTTAAAGTCAACCGTTAATTACGACAGTTTGACTTTTAAGCTAAAACTAAGCTAAAACTTAATTAAGAAGGGTTAGGCAAACTTACAAGAGTCCTATGAACGACCAGGGATCACTTGGGAGAGGTCTTGTGCTCCAGAGATGCTCCAAAATGCAGATGAAGGTGTGAGGAAAACTTGTTGCAACTAATGGCCTTATATAGTGGTTTAATCACCACAAGAAGTTGACAACTCAAGCTACAACTGCCCACAACTCATCAACACATGTCCCTAAGTGTTTAGGGGGTGCCTAGGGGTCGCACAAGATGTGAAAAATCAGTTAGAATCGCGCACAAAAGCCATGGCAGACAACAGCCCAAGAAAAACGGAACTGGGAGTCCCTCGCGTGGCGCGAGGGCTCCTCGCCTGGCGCGACGGGCCATCTGCAGAAAATCTTAACTTTTGATTTTTGCGATTTGATCCTTGGCTCTTCAAAATTCGATTAGGCACTTGTTTCTTGCATTGTAAACCCTCATAATTGATCTATAAGGGCTTTAAAACATATACCCACTTCGTTAAGTCCCCGGTTAACTTTATTGTTACCCGAAAAGTCATAACTTTCAACGTTTATGCTTTAACCCTTCGCACACGAATTTGATCATAACTTTCTCATACGATAACGAAACTTTATGAAATTTATATCGTGCATTCCAGTGATCATAATTTACAGTTACAATGCTTCGGGTTTGTCAAAAGGTCACTCAGAGGTATATTTTAAACATGTTGACACATTTAGTCCCTGTAGTTTGAAACCTCTCACTTTTAGCTTCGTATGATCCATGATTTATTCGTTTGAAGGTATGAACATCGTGTAGGGTTAATGTACATTATATTTATTCACAGTTGACACTTAGAATACGTATATTCACATACTTTCCATGTTTGTCAACTTTAGTCCTTCTATAATATTCTTTCACACGTTTTAAACATATGACACGTGTCAACGCATTATAGGACGTGAATTTTCGAGGTGTTACATCCTCACCCCCTTAAAATAAATCTCGACCCGAGATTTACTGAAATAAATAAGGGTACTTTTCTTTCATCGTGGATTCGACCTCCCACGTGTATTCGGGACCTCTGCGGGCATCCCATTTGACCTTTACAATAGGTACATGCTTCCTTCGAAGCTTCTTCACCTGTCGATCTTCAATCGACAAAGGTTTTTCCACAAATTTCAAGCTCTCATCTATATGCACATCTGTATGCGGTATTACCAGTGATTCATCAGCGAAACACTTTTTCAGATTGCAGATGTGGAACACATTGTGAATTCCACTGAGCTCTTCCGGTAAGTTTAACTTATAGGCAACTGACCCGATACGTTCGATAACCTCGAAAGGTCCTATGTATCTTGGGCTTAGCTTGCCTTTCTTACCAAACCGCATCACTCCCTTCCAGGGTGATACTTTAAGCAACACTTTATCACCTACTTCGAAGTGAAAAGCTTTACGCTTTGGATCAGCGTAACTCTTCTGCCTATCTCGGGCAGCTTTGAGACGGTCACGAATCTGGATAATTTTGTCCGTCGTTTCGAAGACTATCTCTGGTCCTGATAACTGGACATCTCCAACTTCCGCCCAACAAACGGGCGATCTACACTTTCTACCGTATAATGCCTCAAAAGGCGCAGCCTTAATGCTGGTATGGTAGCTATTGTTGTAGGAGAATTCGATTAACGGTAGATTCTTATCCCAACTACCACCCAAATCGATCGCACATGCACGTAGCATGTCTTCCAGCGTTTGAATAGTACGCTCACTCTGACCGTCAGTCTGAGGGTGATAAGCCGTACTAAAATTCAAACGTGTGCCCAAAGATTGCTGGAAACTCTTCCAAAAATGTGACGTGTATCTAGTATCTCGGTCAGAGATAATAGACACAGGTATGCCATGTAAGGCTACAATCTTGTCAACGTATAACTGGGCTAACATGTCGGAGCTATAAGTCTCCTTGATGGGCAAGAAATGTGCTGACTTAGTCAGTCTATCAACTATAACCCATATTGTATCATTTCCTTTCCTTGTCTTAGGTAACTTGGTAATAAAATCCATAGTTACCATTTCCCACTTCCACGTAGGAAGTTCAGGCTGTTGTAGCAAACCTGATGGTTTTTGATGCTCGGCTTTGACTTGCGCACATGTCAAGCATTTAGCTACATGAGTGGCTACAGACTTCTTCAAGCCTATCCACCAATAATTTGCCTTTAGATCCTGGTACATCTTATCAGCTCCAGGATGAACGGAGTATTTGGAACTATGGGCTTCCTGGAGGATAACATCACGAAGTCCCCCATAAATTGGAACCCATATTCGTCCATTCAATCTTAAAATTCCATCCTTGCTAAGAGTTAACTGCTCCTCAGTTACTCCTAACTTTTCATTAGGATAGTTAGCTTCCAACACAGCTTCCTTCTGTGCAGCTAACAACCTTTCAATCAAATTATTCTTTATCTCCATGCGCTTGGCATTGATTCGGATGGGTTTCATCCTTTCCTTTCGACTCAAGGCATCGGCGACTACATTCGCCTTGCCGGGATGGTATCTGATTTCACAATCATAATCATTTAAAGTTTCCATCCAACGGCGTTGCCTCATGTTTAGTTCCTTCTGATTAAACAGATGCTGGAGGCTCTTGTGATCAGAATAGATCACACACTTGATTCCATAAAGATAATGCCTCCACAGTTTTAGTGCGAATACAACGGCACCCAACTCCAAGTCATGAGTGGTGTAATTCTTTTCATGCACTTTTAACTGTCGTGATGCATAGGCAATAACCTTGCCTTTCTGCATAAGCACACACCCCATCCCGGTGTGTGATGCATCACAATAAACTACAAATTCTTCGATTCCATCAGGCAATGTCAACACAGGAGCATTGCTCAACTTCTGCTTAAGAATATCGAAAGCTTCTTGCTGCTTAAGCCCCCAAACGAACTTTACTTTCTTCTTAGTCAAGGAAGTTAGGGGTGCAGCAATCCTCGAAAAATTTTCAATGAAACGCCTGTAATATCCTGCCAATCCCAGGAAGCTACGAATCTCTGTAGGCGTCCTTGGCTCTTGCCAATTCATAACTGCTTCAACTTTAGCGGGATCCACCTGGATACCACGCTCACTGACCACATGTCCAAGGAATTGGACTTCTCGAAGCCAAAATTCACACTTGGAGAATTTGGCATAGAGCTTCTCCTGATGCAGGAGATTGAGAATACATCGGAGATGTTTCTCGTGATCAGCTTGGTTCTTAGAGTAAATGAGAATGTCGTCAATGAAGACGATGACGAATTTATCTAAGTACGGCTTGCAAACGCGATTCATGAGATCCATGAACGCAGCCGGTGCATTAGTGAGCCCAAAAGGCATCACTAGGAACTCGTAATGGCCGTAACGAGTCCTAAATGCTGTTTTATGCACATCTTCATCTCTAACCTTCAGTTGATGGTAACCTGACCTCAAATCGATCTTTGAAAAATAACTTGATCCTTGCAATTGATCGAACAAATCGTCGATCCTAGGCAAAGGATACCTATTCTTGATCGTGACCTTATTAAGCTCACGATAGTCGATGCACAGACGCATCGATCCATCCTTCTTATTTACAAACAGGACTGGCGCTCCCCAAGGAGACGAACTAGGTTTAATGAAACCCTTGGCTAGCAATTCGTCTAGCTGTGTCCTTAATTCTTTCATCTCTGTGGGCGCCAACCTATAAGGTGCTCTGGCAACTGGTGCTGCTCCGGGGATGATATCAATCCTGAATTCCACTTGCCTATCTGGTGGCAAACCAGGTAGTTCTTCTGGAAAAACTTCTGGGAATTCAGAGATGACTGGGATGTCTTCTATCTTCGGTCTAGGTTCATCAATAATCACCTGTGCCATGTAGATGACACATCCCTTCTTTAAACATTTGGAAGCCTTAAGCATAGTCACCTGCTCAGGCAGTCCATACTGGGTATCTCCCCGAATGGTAAGTGGTTCACCAGACAGAGTCTTTATTACCACTTGCTTCATGTTACAGACAATTTGGGCCTGGTTATGAGATAACCAGTCCATACCCAAAACTATGTCAAAACCGGCCAACTTAAACGGAAGTAGAGACAGAGGAAAAGAATGGTTCTTAATGGATATAACACATCCATCTAACACAGTTGAGACGGTTTCTATGGTACCATCTGCTAACTCTACCTCATAGTTTACGCTTAAGGTTTTGACAGGTAAATTCAACAACTTACAAAACTTGTTATCTACGAAAGACTTATCTGCGCCTGAATCAAAAGGTACTCTTGCAAAGACATCATTTACAAGGAAAGTACCTGTTATGACATTATCGTCTTGCACAGCCTCTTTCGCGTCCATTCTGAAGACTCTAGCATTAGTCTTCTTAGCCTCTTCAGGCTTCTTGTTGTACTTAGGGCAGTTGGTTTTAATGTGGCCCTTTTCATTACAACGGTAGCACGTTGCGTCTTTCATCTTCTTGCAATCCAAGGTTTTGTGATCCGTGGACTTGCATATACCACAAGCATAGGTTTTTGACTGAGTCTGTGAGTTCGACTCAAGTCTGCACTTTCCAAAGTGCTGCTTCTTGCAAATTTTGCATTTGGGCTTCTCACCAGAATTATGCCCATCTTTCCTTGACTCCGATCCTTTCTTGTTGTCACCGTTCCCACGGTGCTTCTTGGTCGATCTACGTGAACTATCATCTTCACGTTTCCTCTTCTCAGCCTCCTTATTCCTCAGCGATCTCTGCCTGACCGCATCCAGAGTGAGGGATAAGGAAATGTCAGCTACGGATCTAAAAGTAGCTGGCCGAGAAGCTTTCACGCTTGCCTTGATTTCCAGGGCTAAACCACCGATGAAACGAGCGATTCTTTTTGGTTCCGGGGTTACCAGATAACCGGGACATCGTGTTGAAGCTCGTTAGGTAAGCTTGACAGTCAAGGTTTGTCATCACCAATGATAGAAAATCAGACTCTATCTTCTCCACCTCATGCTGAGGGCAGTAATTTTCCCTTATAAGGGCAACAAATTGATCCCAAGACATATTGTACAGTGGGATTTTCCCGGTGGCTTGAATCAGAGATCTCCACCATGCTAAAGCTTCACCCTTAAAAGACTGCGACACAAACTTGACCACGTCTCTCTCAGCGCATCCGCTGATGTCTACAACCGTATCCATCTCATCCAGCCACGTCATACAGTCAATGGCTCCCTTCTCCCCAGTGAAATCCCGGGGTTTGCAGGAAACGAAATATTTATAAGAGCAACCCTTGTCACGGGGTCCCTTGTTTAGTATAACCTGCGGAGATGGAGCACTGTGGTTCGAGGAGCGTCGATCATCATCTTTCTTTGAGTCGTCCTTCTTGGACGGTGGCTTTGAAGGTTGTGTAGATAGGGTCCTACTACGAGTCCCACTATACTCCTCGTACTGCCTTTCCAAAGCCTGTGTAACTGCGCCGTCTATTATTGCTTTCAACTCAGTACCCATTAAATTAATTCGGACGTTCTCGTTATTCTCCACTGGATGACTATTACCCTCGTCTGAGTTAGCCATTTCAATTGAACTGTTGCAGAAAACAAGGACAATAGTTTATTTGGGAGTTTATTATGGAATTGCCCCTTAGGGTAATTCATTAACCATGGTAAACAGAGACCATATCTGGTTAATTTATTAATCATATTTATTTAGGATTTTAATATAACTTATCCTAATTATAAAACAATAACAGTTTTATTTGTGGCACAAAAGGCCTAGTCACATGGACAAATTTAATTTATAAGTTATGATTTCAGAGAATCAAAACATGAAGGTATATTGGCACAATAGGCCTAGTCACAAGGACATTTATAAATTATATGCTAGGATTTCAGAGAATCAAAGCATTTGAGGTTCGAACCTAGTTCATTACCTTTATCTGACAGGGAGTCATAGCTACCACTGTCCTTTGGCCCATATAGAAATGAGCAGGGCCCGTAGGCACGTATTACCACGTATGGTACAAGTATGATCATCTTAATTGATGATTTACCCCATGATTCAGAGATCATTTAATTGGGTTTGGAATCTTTGAAAGATCCTTATATAATAAAATAACGTGTGTGATTTCAAATGAATCACATCTGCCAGGAGTGTTAACATGTTTTCAGATGTTAACAGGGATTTGAATCTTTTTAACAGGTCTTACCATATTGGCCCGGCCTTATAATGACCCGAAGGCTAGGTTTCACACTTTAAGATTCTTATTTAAAAAAATCTCACATAGACAGATTATTTATTTAAAAGGAATGATTTTTGATTTATTTATTTCATATATAAATTATTTATGCACATATGGCAAACATGAAATTTATAAAACAACATTCCATTAATTTATTACAATATTACACGCTGCCCTAAACGGGTCTTTTCAAATAACAAACTTACCCACGCAGGGGTTTTAAACAAGTACTTGCCCACGCAGGGGCTTAATAACAAACATAATAGTCCACGCAGGGACTTACACAATAACATAACAGTCCACGCAGGGACCTAAACAATAACATACCCTCGTAGGGGTTTACAGAAAGATAGACCCACGCAGGGGCCAAAATAAACAACATACATACCCACGTAGGGGCTTAACAACAAATGGAAGAATTCAATAATCCTTCTTGTTCTTCCCTTTGATCAAGCTTGCCAATCCTTGGAAGAAGCTCTGTCTCTCCCTACGGTCACGGTGGAAACATCGCTCTACTTCATCCAACCTTTGTAGGATTTCCTCCCTTTCTGGGGGAGAAAACCGTGGCGGCTGCGATTGCGTCCGGATAATAGGTCGAGGAGGTATCTAGTATCCCTGATTCGGGTAACCTACTCCACATGGAGCTCCGTATGGTCCCTCCGGGTGAAGAGCGTTATAATTATCCGCTACCATGTAAGGGTCGGCCTCTGCGTAACCGTAGTTGTGGTGAACTGGCGGCTCGAACGGATTGTATGCCATAGAACCCGTATATGCTGGTATTGGGTTATCAAAACCCATCGGCGGTGGCTGTGGAACAGCTGGGTTAGAGGGTCCACCCATTTGTGGGTCCTCCTGATGTGGCGGATAGTGGCTGCCACTGGATTGACGTGGGGAACTGAAATGGAAATCCCCTGCTCGTGACGACATGCGCGCACCGGTTCTCCTTCGCCTCGGCGGTTGCGGAGGCACCGGCTGCACTGGCGGCGGTGGAGGCGGTGGCGTGAGTGCCACGAATCTGGAATCCACAGAGGGATCATGTTGTTGCTGTTGCTGCTGCTGCTGCTGAGGCGACGAATGGTGAGGAGGTGTATAGTACCATTCATGCCTAGTGAACATAGCTTGGAAGCTATCCGGACCAACATAGGGTGATCCGTGGAACGAAGATCCGTCGGAGATCTCGATGGGATGATTTGGCGTACCACTAGCAGGTTCGACGGGATCCGTGTCCTCGTCCATGTCGTCCGCATGATCTCCGGAGTAGTGGTCTTCTGGCCCCAGTGGGTTAAAACCCACGGGTTCTTGGATGTAATTGGTCGGGTCAAACCGGCCCCTGAAAGCAGGTGTGGGGTCCCCGAAAGAATGATGCGATAAAGATCGCTGTAATGGTATATATATGAGGGTTGGGGGTTGTTGGGCTCATTTTCCGAGTATGGCCCATATGAGTTATGCACTGGGGGCGTTGAGCTGTGTGAGACCGACCGTCTGGCTGGTTCAAACAAGTTCCTCCTGTTCTGCCGAGGGTCGTCACTCTCGGTAGTAGACGGAGCTCGCACATGTGATGGTCCTGCCTCATTGTCATTGGGGGCGGTAATCGGCCCCTTGCCTCGTCCTCTCCTTCGGAAGAATCTTGGCGGCATTTTCAAATCCTGTCATTATAATATGAGATAACAACAAAATATATGCAAAAATAAAGGACAACACAAACAAAGTGGAATTTGTCCTATGTTATATGTCTAGACTCGAAAGTTTAGATATGTGCAATTGTGTAACTAAGATTAAACACAAAAGGTTAGTGTTTAATTCACTCAATGTTGGCTCTGATACCAACCTGTCACACCCCGATTTCCACGTGTCACCGGTGGGCCCGGTGGGGGATTATCGTGACGTGGTTGGCAACACAATAGTCAAACAACACAATATTTAATATGCACAGCGGAAGCAATTTAAAAGATATAATACAACCGAATTTAGTATTGTAATATCAAATGTCACAGTATTCGGATGTTTATCCACAGATGGATCGGAAACAAAATATAATCAATAGTTCAACAGACTTCAGGCATCTTAAGCTTGCGAGACTTCTAATGATGCTAAGGAGAAATCCCAGCCAATTACGCTTAGTACCTGCATTTAATCTTTTTGGGAAAATACGTCAGTTTACACTGGTAAATACAATCAACTGACTCATTTTGGAAAATGATTGAAAATTGGTTTGGATGCACGTGGCATAAACATTTTATTTAACTTGGGAGAATTATTTAATATTATAATCTTGTGAACGAATTACATGTTCCTTGTGCGTTCAGTAGCCCGGATCAAGTCCGGGTTAAAGATCAATAGACACACCACAATATTCTTTTATGCACTGACGGGTGTACGCCTACACCTCGCGCTTAAGTCATGGCCATTTCGTAAAATGATGCCAAGGATATCCGGGACATGGTCATTAACCCCCCAAAGGCTTTAAGTAACAAGACTGTTTAAACGAGCCGATCAAATTTATTCAATTACCCACTCAACGGTGAAGAATTTGATGCCCGATCAAGCGGTATGCTATATACCGTAACCCAAGCCCGTATAGGGAAAATAAGTTAAAAGTATTTACCTGAGCAAAGTATATATCACAATAAGCAAATTGCAAGTAGCTTTTACTGGTCCTCCTAATCTGGAACGAAGGTTTATAATAACCTATTAGAATCTTAACGGGTCTTTAATTAAGCTTAAGCTTAGACCGGCTAGTTTCAAAGATACGGTTCGTACGCACGATTAAGCGAAGACCGGATAGAATGTGATTTAGACCCGACAAGTTCAGAGACTTGTTTAATATGGGAATTTCATACACATTCTGGAATTTGAGATAAAACCGATAAGGTTTGACCCGTTTAGGCTAGTTTATGTAAACTAGTTACATAAACCGAACCGAACGCGTAATAAGCGTAACGGGTATCCATGAGAGCTATTTACAGGTTTCCTAAGTTAATATGCTTCATATATGTTGTGACATCAGTAAGATATCATTTATTATGCCCGAAACGAGTTTGAACACAAACTATGCCCCGTAGGGGTAGTTTGGTCGTTTACAAGGTTATAAAAGAGTCTAAGTGTTTAACTGAGTTACAGGTCTGATGTACTCAGCAAACATACTCAAATTAATGAGTTATAACAGTAGGATAAAGTATATATGTGAAATTTATCAATTATAACCAAACTATGCCCCGTATGGGTATTTTGGTAATTTCACATAAGCCAAAAAGCTCAAAACTGAAGTCTGAGTTTAACAACCTTTGCTTACTGTTAAAATATTATAATTTGCCTCAAATATCAGTAGGTATCAACCCTTGTATGTTTAAAATACTTCTAGTACATACTATGCGTTAAAAACGCTTAAAAAAGGCGATTAAAGGCCATTTCCGGGTTTGATACTTAAATCTGATATTTTTATATTTCCAGAAGGCTTAAAATAATTTATTTATCATATGTGATCAGTAGCAAAAGGTTTGGAGTCGTTTAGATATGTAAAACTCATTTTATGGCCCGTAAGGGCAAAACCGACAATTACCGGATTAAGCCTATGACTATGAGTTATGCTCAGCCTAAAATTAATTAAAAATCTTTAAAAATCCCAAAACAATATATTACATCAGTGGGTAATATATTTGATATCAAAAAGTATGTTTAAGTAGGCTATACGCTAATTACGCCATTTTATTAACATAAAGCTTTCAATTTGCGATAATGAGCATAACTCTCAATCTACACCTCAAACTGATGTCAAATTTTGCATACAAGTTCATATATCAGTAATTAAGGTTTATACTCTTTTATATTTCCAAAAATCACGTTTTAAGGTAATAAGGGCATAATGGTCAACATATGAGCAATTAACGGAATCATGCGTATTAATTGGATAACTAATGATCCGAGGTGTATAATCACAGAGGGTTATACTAGCATGTAACCTGGTCCAAATAAAGCTCTTAGGTATTTCTAAAACATACCTAAACGGGTCAGAACTGAAAGTCAAAGTGAAAGTCAAACTATGTGACTTTCGGTTCCGAACCGGGTCTTTATAGTAAATTGTCGGGTTGAACATGTTTAGACATGTTCTTACACTAATTACCAAGTTATAATAATGATCAAACATGTTGTAGATGTTATATATGGCTAATCATGCATAAATTGTAATTTAAACATTCTGTTGACTTTTTCTTAGCAAGTTTGACCCGACTTTTGACCTAGCTAAAGTGGTAATCAGGGGAAACCCTTTTAAGGTTTTATTACCCACATAATTACCTACTTAAGGGTACTTTTGATTCGACTAATCACTGGACCATTAGTGATTAATCTTAAAGTCAACCGTTAATTACGACGGTTTGACTTTTAAACTAAAACTAAGCTAAAACTTAATTAAGAAGGGTTAGGCAAACTTACAAGAGTCCTATGAACGACCAAGGATCACTTGGGAGAGGTCTTGTGCTCCAGAGATGCTCCAAAATACAGATGAAGGTGTGAGGAAAACTTGTTGCAACTAATGGCCTTATATAGTGGTTTAATCACCACAAGAAGTTGACAACTCAAGCTACAACTGCCCACAACTCATCAACACATGTCCCTAAGTGTTTAGGGGGTGCCTAGGGGTCTCACAAGATGTGAAAAATCGGTTAGAATCGCGCACAAAGGCCATGGCAGACAACAGCCCAAGAAAAACGGAACTGGGAGTCCCTCGCGTGGCGCGAGGGCTTCTCGCGTGGCGCGACGGGCCATCTGCAGAAAATCTTAACTTTTGATTTTTGCGATTTGATCCTTGGCTCTTCAAAATTCGATTAGGCACTTGTTTCTTGCATTGTAAACCCTCATAATTGATCTATAAGGGCTTTAAAACATATACCCACTTCGTTAAGTCCCCGGTTAACTTTATTGTTACCCGAAAAGTCCTAACTTTCAACGTTTACGCTTTAACCCTTCGCACACGAATTTGATCATAACTTTCTCATACGATAACGAAACTTTATGAAATTTATATCGTGCGTTCCAGTGATCATAATTTACAGTTACAAAGCTTCGGGTTTGTCAAAAGGTCACTCAGATGTATATTTTAAACATGTTGACACATTTAGTCCCTGTAGTTTGAAACCTCTCACTTTTAGCTTCGTATGATCCATGATTTATTCGTTTGAAGGTATGAGCATCGTGTAGGGTTAATGTACATTATATTTATTCACAGTTGACACTTAGAATACGTATATTCACATACTTTCCATGTTTGTCAACTTTAGTCCTTCTATAATATTCTTTCACACGTTTTAAACATATGACACGTGTCAACGCATTATAGGACGTGAATTTTCGAGGTGTTACATAATGCGACGAAAAACTGGACCGACATGTGGGGAAATACCACCAATAAGGAGACGACACGTCAGGCGGGAAAACTGAAATGGCGCTTTTTAAGAGCACATGGCCGCCACGCGCCTGACACCGCCGTAAAAAGCAACTGTCACCCTGACGTGTCTCTGAAAAAGGTAACTATTCCACGCTCCGATGCGACAACCACCTCAACCAATAGGGTTACAGTGACAGGCGTCAAACGTCAGCCTCACCAACCAAACAAGTTGCTCCTTCGCCGGAAAAACTTCTTCTTGAAGGAACCATCATTAAATCCGTGCGCTGTTTTGGCTCAGTTCTGTACGTCAAAATCCATGCGCTTTTTTGGCTCACTTTTGTACGCCAAAATCCACGCGCCATTTTGGCCCACTTCTGTATGCGAAAATCCACGCGCCATTTTGGCTCACTTATGTACACCAAAACCCATGCGCTTTTTTTTGCTCACTTCTGTTCGCCAAAATTCATGCGCTTTTTTGGCTCACTTCTGTACGCGAAAATTCACGCGCCATTTTGGCTCACTTCTGTACGCCAAAATCCAGGCACCATTTTAGCTCCCTTCCTTATGCCAGAATCCCTACGTTTTCTCAAGCTTACCCCCGAATTGGTATGAGTCCAGAATCTCCACATTTGATAAACTCACTTAGAAGCCACACTAGACTGGAGAGATTTGAAAATGTATGATCCTGAATCACAGGTGCACATGTGTCAGAGGGACCATACCACTCCAAGCTGGCAGCCTGGCCACACGAGAGCATCCAGAAGGTTCTAGAAGATTTTGGAAGAAGACACATGGCGACAAGAAGATGCTCCCAGCAGACAAAAGAACGACAGGTGGCACTAATGCTCCCAGAATCCCTATGTTTTCTCAAACTTTGGGGTGTGCATGGTTCGGTTCGGTTTTTTTTGGGTAAAATCAAAACCGAAACCGAAATGTCGGTTTTCGGGTTTTAAAAACCGTTCGGTTTCGGTTTTTTCGGTTTTGGTTTTTCGGTTTTTACGTCGGTTCGGTTTGGTTTTTTGGTTATTTCGATTTTTAGAACAAAATTATGTAAGATTCCAAAAATAAAAAGTATAATTTATATTATAACAATCTTTTTCTATGTTTATATTTAAGTTATTATAGTTAACCTCTTTAATTAATATTGTTTACATAAACCTAACCTTCTAATCTATTTTTATGTTTCTTCAAAGTTTTTATTAAATTTAATTTTTATATTAAATTTTGTTTTATCTTATAGGTAATAATAAATCATTTCAGTTATAATGTTTTTACTATAAACACTTAACATTCAAGAATAAAATTACATTTTCTACTAGCATTGGGTTAAACACTTAAACAATTTAAACTTAAACATAAAAATATATGGATTGTAACTTATCGGATCGGTTCGGTTTTTTTCGGTTATTGAAAAAGTTTATCCGAAAACCCGAACCGAAATTTTCGGTTATTAAAAATCCGAAAACCGAACCGTCGGTTTTTGTTTCGGTTCGGTTTTTTCGGTTCGGTTATTTTAGTTATTTGGTTACGGTTCGGTTATTTCGGTTTTCTTGCTCACCCCTACGAGCACTGATTGCCAGATCTCCATAGAGCAGGCCAACAGACAGTACAAAAGGACGTTGAGCTGGAGTGAATAACCCTGCGCCATGTCATCTCCAGGCCTGGCCATGGCAGAGGGGACGGAAGGGATATATTCCTCCTGGTCGGACAGTTGTCATACAATGGCTAGCTGGCAATCTCCCCCCTTCACAAGTCTCCAGCTATAAATAGAAGCCTTGACCTCCAGGTTTAAGGAGCCGATTTCTTACTCTCTCACCTTATACACACTTATCATAAAAGCGATTACTTATTCTCACGTCGGATGGTGGTTACAAAGAGAATCCCCAGCATCTCCTCCTTGTAACGAGTCACCGATGTTGTTCGTTTTGGCAGGATACCTTGGAAGAATCAATCATTCGGCGATTGAAGAACAGAGGTTGAACCATACTACACGAGACGACCTGTTGTGATAGTATTGTATTATCCAGTGTTTCATCACAATTCTATAGACTTCTATATCATCTTTATATCCCTGGTGGCTTATATTAGTTATATATATAAACATAATTATGTTCTGTTGTTATTTATACTTAAAGATTATTACTATATTTATATGTATGAACCAATATGGACAAGCAGGTGTGACGGTTAGTTAAACGGTTGAGTTTGACGGTTTCTCCCGCCAAAATAAACCGCCAAACAACTGTCATGTTTGTGGCATGTATATAAACTTGTTGCCGGGAACATCCCTTGGCACCAAGACATTCATAATTCCGATTGTTGTCTGTCCATTCTTATTCAATTTCACTGTTATAATCATGCCTTCCAATTATGTTAGTAATCCACTGTTTCGTGTCAAACCACCAAAACCCCATCATAATGAAGATGAAGATCAACGGCTTCCGCTATCAAGTGGTATCATAGCCGGTTATATTAGTGATGATGATTTAAAGCCGTCGTCAACCGTGATGCCATGTATGCACTGCACTGAAGAAAAACGTGAACGAAAATGGATGCAGCGATGTTGCTATTACTGCAACAGACCAGGCCACAAAATTTCTGCATGCCAAGAGAAGGAAAAGGATGAAGAAAGTCAGTTATTACGTTTAGCGGTCAATACTGCAACGCAAAAACGTCTAGATGAAGAGATCAATCAACAAAACAATCAGAGACAGGAATATATGGTGATCGGAACTGACGGTGGATACTGGTCGGATATATGGTATGTTAGTAAAACTTTCAAACATCACTTTTCTGGCAATATAGACATGTTTAAACGTATGAAAAATATGTCATGTGTTGAAACGGAGACGGGGGAAAACAATTTCTTCTTTATTAGAGGAATCGGTGTGGTTGATGTTATAACAGGGTCCGAAAAGATTCGAGTACAAAGTGTGTTCTACACACCAGACATTGATAGAAATGTCTTGAGTCTCGATCAATTAATGATTCAGGGATTTACAGTGAAGTTCATGGGTGATGTATGTAAATTATTTCCAACATTTAGTGTTCCTGTATACAATAAAAGGAATGGTCATACCGGTTTGACGAAAGAAGAAGAGATCGGAGAATTAGAAAAGCAATATGTGGTTAGCAAGAATTCCGATCATGAGAAATTCAAAACAGAATTTCTAAATGAATACTTCGAAAATTTGAATATCTCGGCCAATGAACCAGACTGGAACATTCTAATTTTACAAGCAATGTCCTTTAAGGACTTTCAAGACTGCAAGGCTTTACTGCACATGCTTGAAGATGAAGACTATGTCATCAAGTATAAATATTATCTTGAAACTGCATTCGATAACATGGTAGAGTGGTTTATTAAAGAAAAACTGGAAATTCACTCAAGACCGTTGCCTGCATATGCAACAAACAATCGGAAAGTGGGATTATTAGACCTGTATATGGCAGTGAAGAGAGAAGGGGGTCACCGGCGAATCACTGAGAATGGTATGTGGACGATGATAGCAAAGGATACAGGATTCGAGTACGAAGATGGTGAATACATGCGTCTGATATACGCTATGTATCTGGACGTACTTGTATACTACTACAAGTTCAAGGTAACACAGGAAAAGGCAATCGGAAGAGAGGAAGAGAAGACGGTGGATCCCAGACAGAGCATGAGCGAAGGAGATAAGGAAGTTATAACTAGTGCAGGTCAAACGGAGATTGCTGAATGTTCAAGTAGTACCGGAGTAGTGGAGAAGGAAGTGAAACATTATGCCTTATTTACAAATCAAGCAGGTACAGTCAGTGGGTTACAAGAACAGTCGGAAGCAATTCAAGATGTAGCTGAAGATCATTATGCATTCTATGGTGGCGGTGATTGGCATGGGCTCAAGAAACTGAAACAAAGAAAAAAGTTCGATTTCTCAAGGGCAAAGAAGGCTATAACTGAAGCTAACTACAGCGTCATCAAAAACTCCCTTAAACATAATTATGTTTAGGGGAGAGTATTAGTTATATATATAAACATAATTATGTTCTGTTGTTATTTATACTTAAAGATTATTACTATATTTATATGTATGAACCAATATGGACAAGCAGGTGTGACGGTTAGTTAAACGGTTGAGTTTGACGGTTTCTCCCGCCAAAATAAACCGCCAAACAACTGTCATGTTTGTGGCATGTATATAAACTTGTTGCCGGGAACATCCCTTGGCACCAAGACATTCATAATTCCGATTATTGTCTGTCCATTCTTATTCAATTTCACTGTTATAATCATGCCTTCCAATTATGTTAGTAATCCACTGTTTCGTGTCAAACCACCAAAACCCCATCATAATGAAGATGAAGATCAACGGCTTCCGCTATCAGCTTAATAGTTTAGTTCTATGTTCCGATTTCAGCTTTATTCAACCATATTGTTTGTTTGTGTGCACATTCGAGTTTGTGTATCAACTTACGATCAGATAATTGTAATTTAGTGTTATTTGTCTCGCAAGTAGTATTTGTCATTCCTTTGGGGATTCTAGTCGCACGCTATATGTGGATATTAATTACTTAATTTTGCTAATGTCAATAGTCGGTGTTTTAGTTGCAAAAAACATTTAATCAGTTAATATCTAATGTGTGTCAAAATGTTTGTTCTCTATTCTTAAAATGGTCACTTTTATCTATTGTTCGACAGATAAAGTGATTAAGCTTCTGTCTTTCTAAGGCTCATGTAAGGTTAATGTGATTAAGATTAACCTTAATGTTTGTTCATTAATCTTGAAATGGTCGCTCATGTAATCTATATCTATATCTATATCTATATCTATATCTATACTTCTATACTACTTTATAATACATATAGGAAGGACTTCTTAAAGTCCAAAAAATTTTCCTTAAAACACCCCTAAAGCATAATGTACAAGTCTTTTAAACACTATAAAATATCACTTTCCACTTATACCCTTATTAACTCAAACAAAAACACAAAGATAATGATCCTACCGTCCATCACTATCATGATCCTATCCTACCGTCCATTAACTTCACACGGATCATGATCCGCGCATTCACTCTTGAGACCTTCCCTTTTCATTCTCCAAATCTCATTTCAAAATTCAAATCCACACCTCCCTTCCCTTTTCATTCTCTCTCCCATTTTGGATCTGGATTGCTTTGAGACCGTCTTCCCTTTTCTTCGTCATCACCCAACGGTGAATCCTCCCTAAGATGGCACCCTGGTATGTCTCCTCTCTGTATAATCTTCTTGAATCATCTTTGTGTCATTAATTTTGAAATAAACTTTGGTCTTTAAGTGGTTCCTACTTCTATGCTCCTCTTGAAGCAACGACGGTGATTCACAAGCTCACCCTAGAGATGAAATCGGTTCTTCCGCTTCTTCACACTACCATTTCGTCATCTTCAATAAGAAAACGGCTTTGATTTTCCAATTAATCGAAGCTGCAACATCGCTCCCAAGGTTTGTTGCTATAAACCCTAAAAAATCGTTTGCTACAGCATCTTCATTTTGCGAAATCACCTAAAAAATTTAGGGTTTTGGGTTCCATTTACTTTTTGAAGTAGTTTCTGTTTATTTTTTGGGTCTTATAGGTTGAGGTGTTTAAATTAAGGTTTGATTTGTATGATTGTTTTTTTTTTTTTTTGCATAGATTGTTGTTTAATTGTGTGATTAGGGTTCTAGATAGAGTAAAGGGAGGTGATCTCAATGGTTGCTGCTACAACAAGCTTGGTGAGTTTACATATTATAAATAATTCCATCCCATGTTAAGCCATTATATGTTTTGTTTGTTTGGCAGATACCATGGATTCGGTAAAGGTTGTGGTTGGGAGATGGGCCAAGAAGGCCGCTGAAGCAACCAAGAAGGGGCAAGAATATGCTGGAGATATGTGGCAACATTGTATGTTTCATTAATTGAATTTTATATATCTATAGTGGTGCTGGTCGCATTACATTAGCTAAAAACAAAAAATGGCTATGGTAAGTAAAATTCCACTTGATATGTTTGCATACATACAATTTAACTCAAAAGATGGTTACTATGCAAGTTAGACCCCATAGTTTTCATCATTTTTGGTATAATTCTCTGAACAATTTAGTAAAGAGGTTTAATCTTTGTCATCACAAGCGTAAGTTGAAGTTTTGGCATCATAATTCGTTACATACGCATCATCATTGTCTGAACATGTGAATAAAGATGTTTGTCATCTCATACTAAGATTTGTTACTGCCTGCCTGGAAGCAGAATTGTGCGATGGAAGCAGAATTTAAGGTATTTTCTAATTTTTTGTTAAGCGATGCCGATTTGAAATTTGAAGGGTTTTGCTGGATTTAATCACTTCTTTCTTCACTATTGATGATTTGATTCAGGTAGTTAATCGCCAGTGTGAAGTGATTGAGGCTGCTCAAAGGTCTCGTAGATCGACGCCATGGAAGCAGAATTTAAGGTATTTTCTAATTTTTTGTTAAGCGATTCGAAATTTGAAGGGTTTTGCTGGATTTAATCACCTCTTTCTTCACCCGTACGAATAAAGATACTTCCATCCCGGCTCGACTGTGTTTTGTTGTTTAAAAAGTTTAGTTATTTTGTTGGGTTTTATTGCTCTTTTCTTTGTTCTTGTTTGACCCATTTCCCCCAATTGCTTCCCCCACCCTTCTTCTTCGGAGAACAATCATCCATCATAAAGCATCAAAAAGAGGTAAGTTTTCATATCACATCAATCTGTTTGATAACTTTAGATCATAGAGTTTCAATTTTTATATCTAAAAGTACCAGTTTCAGAACTTTCTATGGTTTTAAACTCCATTTTTTCATAAGTATACTTAGTTAAATTACACTGTTCAATTTGCTATTTTGAGTGTGAATTACTATACCCCACATTGATTATATCATGGCCCCTTTTGATTATTATGCCCATTCTGTTATTAGTTTTATCAGATTTGGGCCTGTGATCCAATTTGTAGATTTAGAAAGGAAAAAAAGTTTGAATTTTTAACTGTAATTCATATGTAGATGATAATTGCTTGTTTCAGGTTTATGAAAGTTGAAAACTTGTGAGAATTTATAGCGAATTCGAATAAGTTTGAATACGGATTGGGTCAAACCGAAGCATGGATCTTGAAAACATAATAGAAAACCATGCCAGATCTCTCCAAATATGCCGCTGGGTCGTATTTCAAAGTCTTTTATATTTGTAGTGATATGATATATTATACTGTCATGCTACTAATCCTGTACGGTATATATTTTAAAGGACATGCACAACTGTCTCCTGGACATTTCGCCAGTTCTATGAAAAGGTATGGATTTTATGGCTTCTTTTTATTAATGTTAGGATTCATCTCAGTTAGGTTTCATGGCTATCAAATTTGTATACATTTTAGCAAATTTGGATATTCGATTTCATTAATAACAGCTCAAAGTAAGAACACATCTGCTGAAATCCGTATGGCTAAGTGTAGTGGTGAAAATAGGTGGGTTGGTTAACGGGGCATGGGTCCGGTTGACTTACAAACCATCTTTTATCGTCCGAGTCGTCCGTAACAAGCATCGTCCTTCACTAGCGTCGACTCTGTAACGAGTCGTAAATGTATAATATTTTTATTTTATTGTCCGAGTCGTCCGTAACGAGCATAGTCAGTGACTAGCGTCGAGTCCGTAACGAGTCGTAAATATATAATATTTTTATTTTATCGTCCAATTCGTTCGTAACATAAACCTTATTATGTTTATTCACATAATGTTGTCACTTGGAAGGAACATACTGGATTGGTGATCTAGGTCAAGTGCTTCATCAAGGAACTTACAAGAAAATATAAGGTATATAATTAGTTTATTAAAGTAATATGATTTTAGTAATCATATTTGACTTAACTGGTTAGTTATTTAAAAATGTTTTTTTAAATGCAGAGTGAATGGAACCATGAATGAGGACTAGATATTTTGTTTGGTTATTTGGCTATATTTGTGAAAGCAGAAAAAAGTGGTTACATTCAAGCGGAAAAAAGTTATGACCATGAATGAGGACTAGATATTTTGTCTGAGTCGTTCTTAACGAGCGTCGTTCGTAACTAGCGTTGAGTCTGTAACAGTTATGATCTATTTTTTTGAACGTGTAACTGAAACTAACTCTGTACTTTCTCTTTATTTTACATGAAAATTAATCTTTCTAACCTTAGAACAGTGAATACATTCTTTGTTGTATTATTCTTGTAATTGTTATTTAAGTTTTCTATGTTTAGTGCAAAAAGAAACGGAGCAGCACGAGGCTGCTAAACGACAAGCTGAATTCATACCAAGCTCCAGCTATCGGAATATAGTGTCAAAGATGAACTATTGTATGTTGACTGCATTAATATTTTATAACGACCAATAGGCCCAAACCTCAAACCAAACCGGAACCAAACAGTTGGTAACGGTTTGCTTTGGTTCGGTTTTACTTTTCAACGGGTCGGTGTCGGTTTCGGTGATCAAAAACCGTGACCAACGGTTTGGCTTATGGTTTGACCCATAAACCGTAAAAACCAGACAGCAAACTCCGAGGAAGGACATGCAAGATCAAATTACTTGCAATATATATCTATCCCATTAGTATAAGTCAATACCTTGGTGAAGTCATCAAAAAAGCTTTAAACATACACATATGCTTAAAGTAAATTTTTACGGGAGAGAAGCTCTCCCATACCCTGATTGTTAATTTTCTTAGCTTTGAACCTCCCTGATGCCGGTTTGTTTGTTTAATTTTATTCACAGCAACATGTGTTTTTTTCAATGTCAATATCAATAAATGATGTTTGGTATATGTACGTTTAGAAAGTCTTTGTGATATTTTTAAATTGAACAGAAATCACACAAATTTTGATGAATGTTTGATATAGAGGTGGCTTTTTGACCCATATACTTATAAATGAGTTGAACTGGATTTTGTTTCATCTCGAATGGCTCTAAGTAGTTTTTTTAACTAAAAAACAAAATGGGTCAAATAGGTTGAACATATCAAGAGGTGTCTATTGTCTATATTTAACTTACTGATCATGGTCTAGGTATGTTTTTCTAACGCCGGTGTGAATTTAGTAATGAAAAAAACGATGGGGACATCCGCATGTCAAATGAACTTTGGCATGACATAGCTCACAATTTGGATTTCTTGTTTTGATCAAAATTAAATTTTGTTCTTTATTTGAGTTTCATTAGCATAATTAATACATATAATATTTTCTTGCTTTAACTTCGAAAGTGGAGAGTCATCTAATAAGAATGTCGAATATGATCAATAACCATATATATTCAGGTTTGTGGATTTTGAAATTTGTTTAATATTTGTTTTATTAAAGACCAATTTTTTTATTGACTAACTTATTTGATAGGGGTACAATAAGATATTAACATATGGAAGTGTACACTCATATTTCGTTCGTACTGATAGTAAATATGTGGGGTGATATCGGGTCCTTAACTTACCCATCATCATTGTTTAACACTCAAGAGAATATTATGTCCAAAACATCTTTACTAGACCAAACTTTCACAATTATTGACTTGTGAAAAAAAAATATATCCAAAAACACAATTCTAGAAAAATAATAATCCAAACTTTCTCTTATGTTACTCGCTTCCATTCAGGAACACATAAGGTGTGTTGCTGTTATGGCTCAAAACCGAACCGCCCCGTACATAGCCCTAAATTCACCAACCTAAGTGATATGTTTCCCGCCGCATCGCGCGGGTAAACGACTAGTACTAGTATATGTATATACTCTATGCTACTTAATAGAGATTATCCAAGAAATGAATTTCTACAAGAGTGAATTTCAAATCTTGTCCTTTATCTATATACCTAATTTCAGGCGATGTCATTTGTCTTTAAAATTGACGAGTTTTGTACTTATTTTTTCAAAATCTTGCATGGTATATCCTTTGGCCCTAACTAAGTTAATTTTTTCTGTTAAATTAGATCATGTGCAAGGGGTGTCTTTGTCATTTCACTTTTGTAGGGACTAATTGTGTACATAATTTAAATACTTGACCATTTAAAAAAAAAAATAGAATATTTAAAAAATAAAATAAAAATTATATATATAAATTACTCATGACTTTCTCCCTCTAAAAAACCATGTCTCTCTCTACTCCATCTCCCTTTGTACCCTTCCACCATAGCCACAACCTTCTTCCATCAACAGCCACCTCTAGCCACCACCCACGACTGTTACCAATACACCAACCCTCCACCACCCCACCCCAAACCACAGCCACCACATACCCCTCTCTATACCTCTCTCTACCGCCACCATCAACCACCTCCAGCCACCACCCTCCACTATCTTGGTCCCCCCCCCCCCCCCCCAACCTCTCTCTCTAGATATGTATCCGACCCGTCCGGAATGTCAAGCTGAAACAAATCCAATTCGGATCTTTACTCGTTGGTCGGAGTCTCTTACGGGTCGGGTCACCGAATCGTGGGTCTTAACATAACCGGTTGAGGTAATCTTGGATCTTTTACTTGTAATAAATTTGATCAATTTCAGTTGTACGCAACTTCAAAGCTTAATGGGTAAACTGTCATATACAATTTCAAAGCTTCATGATGTTTTTATCTCTTATGTTTAATGATTTAGAGGGTAAAATTGGAAGTGTAATTTAGGGGTTGCAGAACGTAGAAGTTGTTGATCTTGAATGGAATATGACTATTAAGATTTTTGAAGTCTAATTTTGGAGATTTGGATGTTGGACTTTGTCATTTTGAATAATGGCCATTTGGCCCACGGTTTGATTAAATTTCATACCAGGTTGAGTAAGTCTTTGTTTGTTTCACCTTTAGTTGTGAACATCTGTTCTGTTGCATCTTTTCGTTTGAGTCATTTAGATTGCCGGAGGTTGGGGGAAGATGGTCAGAGATGGTGTAGATAGCCGGGGGTTAGGATGTAGATCACTACAAGTTTTATATATAGTTTTTTAAACAATAGTCCCTGTATATTAAATACTTGCACAATAGTCCTTGTATTTGTGAAAAGACAAATATGCCCTCACATGCAAGTCACATGACCAGATTTAATAGAAAAATCTAACTTCGTTAGGGCTAAATGACATAACATGCACGATTTTAAAACATTAAGTACAAAACTGATCAACTTTAAAGATAAATGACACCGCCTGAAATTGAGTATAAAGATAAATGACAAAACTTGAAATTCACTCTTTTTACAATTTGTTAAAAAAAGTACTAATTTGAAGTTCATAACCTTTTCTTGATATTTATAGCATTGAACATTACTTATTAGTGGAGTAGGCTTAAATTAGAGTCGTCAAAAATAAAAAAAATCACAATAATTGATATTTATAGAAGGGAACATTATTTATTAGTTTCTTAAAACAATTAGAATTATGGTTCCTCAATCTAACTCATCCCATCTCATTACCAATTCCATCAGAAACATCGAACATGAAACATGAACAAGCCATCAAACATTGACCAACGACCACCTCGGTTTAAAACTCGTATTTGTAGACCGTGTTTCAAGAGGTCAACAAAATCAAACAGAAAACTGGATCAACACAACTACCATTTTCTCATATAAATAAGAGTAAACTGTGATTTGCGACCCTCCAGGTGTAACGCACAGGGACGCACATTGCAGTTTACTCAAAAAATTATTGCATCCAAAATATGCCAACATTATACTTCTACCAAACCTAGAAACCATAAAAAAATATGAAAAATGTACAAAAGAGACAATTTTAATTCATTACCATCATCAGCTAGATTTGATAAAATATGGTTCTGCAGATCATCACAGTACACAAGAAAAAACTATAAAATTAAAAAATTGACAATAATAATCAAACCCGTCATAGAAGAGATCGTGTTCATCATAAATAGAATCTGAATTCTGCAGTAGTCAAGACGATGAAATTCGTCTTCCAACGTCTTGTAAGCCTGGTTAACCAACATTCGGTGTTCTAGTAAGGATTATCGTGTTGATAATCCTAGTGTGTGAAAGTTGAGAGTTTGTGAGTGATTTGTTCTGTTCTTTCTGAGTATTTGTTGTAATCATCAAACTTCCAGGGTAATAAAGATCTTTGGGTTGGGTTTCTTGTGATTGATTACTTTGTTAATACCATTCGGACACTCATCTAGATACAACAAACCACAAAGACTAAATCAAATTCACAAAAAATAACAATAAATAATATATTGAAAATACCAAATTACAAAAAGATTTATACCATAACTGAATATATTGTTGAAGTTTTAGAAATGATGCCATTCTTCTTCCTCAATCTTCCTTGGGCCAGAAGGCATGCTTAATTGCTTGTGTTTCACAAATATTACATTAAACTACAAATAAGTGAGATAGAGTGTTAAAAATAACAAGTTGGGCTTTCATTCAGGTTTTCAACGTGTTGGACTTTTATGTATTGGACCTGTTGTTGTTAAGTTGTTACGGTTGTTAAATGGGTTGGACTTATTTGTGGGCTCTTGTATGGGCTGGACTTGCTTGTTCAGCCGGTTGCAACTGTATTGGGACAAATATGAGCAGTTGTTATGTTTGTAAGGGTTGGAATTGTAACTTCTCAGGGGGTCCGATCATATGTGTTGTTTCTTGTGGGTTTAAAGTGTAACTTAGATTTTGCAGGTTATAAGAGCATCTCTTGATCAGTGAGGGTTCAAGAAGCTTCAGTCTCATCTTTTGTTTCAGATACCGGTTCGTCTTCAAGACCTACAGGAGCTGTTTCAGATATCAGTTATTCTTCAAGTTCATCAGGAGCACCAGTTCTTTCTTCATTATTCTTCGATTATATCCTTTGTTTTTGTATCAGTTGTTATTAGATCTTTGATAGATCTAGTGGTCGTGTGTGATCACTGTTTATAATCATCTGATTGTTTATATCAGTTGATTGTTACTTTGTATTTGTTCTCAGATCTTACTATTTGTAAGATATAGGGTTTTGGGGGTGTTTTTCGGTTTGGGTAACTAATAAGAGCTTTATGTCATGTTTTGTCGCTTCTTTTGTGTTCTTTATTATTTCTGTGATTGTGTTGTGAGTCTTTCATACCATTTGACATGGTATCAGAGCCAGTGGCTCTTGTTTTTTCGTTTTTGTCTTCCGCTGGTTGTTATCAAGTTTTTCACTTGTGTGTTCTAGGGTTTCTGTAAGCGAAATATTTATTGATTCTTGTTTGTTTCATCGATCTGTGTTGGGGCGAATCATAGATGAGTTTTTTATTCAGTTAAACATGAATCTTGGAATTTGCTTGTGATTTTCAATTGGAATTGTCAGATCTATTTCTTATTGATGCACTTGCACGACTACAAACATTAGGTTTATTTCGAAATTTTGTCTTTTTATGTGTAATTGAATTGTTTCTGGTTGTTCAAAACAACGATAATTTGAATTGAATTTGTTGGAGAACAGTTGATTGGTTGGTTTATGGGTTGTTTTTGTGAATGCTTTAATGGGTTCGTGTGAATTTTGGGTTCTTGTAATTACGATTAGAAGTACATGTTTTGAAATAATTTGTGTTTACTTGGTTAATTGAATTGTATTGATTATAAATAGGATTTGTGACTGTTTATATACAAGTTTTGGTATCTTAGAGTGGTTTGTTTTTTTGTTGCACACCTGTTGTTCGACTAAATGTCTGATACTTTGATTCTCATGCAATTCTCTGTTTTGTTGTATATTAAAGATAGAATGATGATAAATTAGTATGAAGTGTTATTCAGTTTGCTATATTGTTAATTGGATGTTGAATATATTGATAATGAGTGATAAATTTTTCTTAAAGATTGGTAGTTACAACTTAATGGTTCTTTCTTATATATGGTTTTCATATCTGGAGTTTGATTATTTTTTTTAGTTATGCGAGCAGGGATGGATATGGAAAAGCTCTTGAAATGTTTGACTAACAACCTTTCTCGATTCTTTCATCTTGTCATGTTTGGTGCACCTACGAGCCTGCCAAGTCAGCAGGACTACAAATACGTTGCTAATTCACTAAAGCTTTTTAAACGCGTGCTTGATAACATTGATGAATCCTTCATACACTCGGATGAAGTTCTGTGTAAGGAGTTTGAAGAACTTGATGTTGTTGTAAACGAGGCCCAAGAGTTCATCGAGAATTGGAATGTTCACATGAGCAAAATTTATGGGGTATAGATCTTGTAACATCAGTTTGGTGTTGAAGAAGGTGGTCGTCTGTCGATTGATTATTGAAGACCTGTGTTGGTCTCTAAAACCCTTGAAGGTTTTAGGGCAAACTAACCATGTATATTTTGCTGTGGCTTGATCAGATTGTGTAGTTTTTGAAAACTACAAATTTGATTTTTCTAGGAGTTAAACGCACCCACTGTAAGATCGTTCCAATCTTTTGTCTCTTTTATTTTTTTCCTGTTTCTACATCATATTATTCTGAGTCTAGGCATCCCCTGTTTACCAGACTAGTCGGGCCAACACTTGATCGAGTCTACGTGTTATTTGTTGCATTGTCCTGTCTTGTTGTGTTGTTTCTTGGTTTGTTTGTATATGTCCTGTTCTGTGCAATTCCTGTCTGTTTCTGTTCTGTGTTCTTGCGGGTTGTTGTATTTGTTGTCTATACTTCTTGTCGTGTTATTAGGTCGGTTGTGTTTAGTTTATGGCTCCCGAGTAAAGGCTTGTCCAGGCACCATAGAGTGACGAACCTGGATTCTGGTCCCTGACTCAGCTTCCCCTAGGTTCTTATTTTCTCGTTGGCTCATATATTGTGTTATCTTTTGATTACTTCTGTGATCTATTATCTAATTGTTGTTGTTCTGTTATGTGTTACTTGTTTGTTCTTTTGTGTCTTATTTTTTGTTTTTTTGGCTGATTCATTGTTTGATACCGTGTGTCTATGTAGTTTGTGGTAAAGAGATTGTTTAAAATCTGTCACATGGTGACTATTAAAATTGTTGAATAATTTTCTTAAATCAAATAGAAGGTTTATATAAGTTGTTTTGGTCTTCACTTGTTTATTTTGAAAGTTGTTCAAATGTTGGGTCTTGATCTGATGTGTATTTGTCTAGAGCTTGTTGTTGGTGTTTTCATCACGTAATAAAGTTTTTGTCATTGTTTTTAATTTGTTGTTGCTTAGACTTTGTTTGTCTACGGGTTGGTAACATGTCTATGTCAGAGTAAGTTAAGATCATTTTGTTATCTTCATACATTCTCTCTCTAGTTCATCACATTTAAGGGTTTCTTGTGTTCTTAGATCCTTTTTTTGTGTTGATTCAGTTCATATATGACATTCTTGTTGTTTATGTAGTTGTTATATGTTTTGTTCTCATCTCTGTTCGATTTAGAGAGTTATGTTTTGTAAGTTGTGGCAGTCTAAGTATATTTTGGGTTTGTTTAGTGTTTAAATCTGTGTTTCAATTGTGTCTTGTTTTTCAATCTAGGACATTGTTATGTCTCTCGAATCTTGTATGATAATTGAATTGTCATTTTTTTTCAATCATGACTGGCTGAGTGTTCATTGCATGATCCTGTTGTTTCATTCATGATTGGATGTTTGATTGTCATGTAATGTCCTACGTTTGTGGTTATACGATCTTGTATTTGCTGTCTAAATGTAGTTTAGATTGTAATGTTGTTTATGTTGTTGATTCGTGTGTTCTGAATCTTTATCATGGATCTTGTGATTCGATTTTGTCTTGAACTGTCATTGTGTTTTTCGCACGCAGTCTGTATGTCTTGTTGTCTCTTGTTGTGTGGTTAGTCGAACTGTGTGGTTCGAGTGTTTCTAACCAGCTGTGTTGTCAAGAGTGTTCTTGAATATGTTGTACAACCTTGTTTGCAGTTTATTTTGTTGTTTGTCTTGAATACTGCTAAAATGCTATTTGTTCTTGATATATGTGTCTGCCTAGCTATGAGATCTATATGTTGAGGATCATTGTCTTGAATGTTGTTAAATGTCTTGTATTCGTAGTCTTGATGTCTACTTGTCTATGATCTTGTTTGTATGGTTAGTTTAAGCTATATGATTCATGTTTAACCGACGGTATTGTCAAGATTATTTCGTATATGTATCAGCCTTGTATGTAATCTCGTGTGAGATGTTTTCGGTTGCAAATTATGTTACTTTGTGTTTTTGTTTGGCTATGTCTTATTGTCTTATTATTCTTGTCTTGTGTGTGAGATGCTATATCATGTGATTTTGTATAGGCTGAATTTCTTGCCTAATATAGAAGTGTGTACTTCTTGTGTATCAGTGTTGGTATAAATCTTGTGATTTTGTATTTCTTGAAAAATTGTAAAAGTTTTTCTAATCAAGTCAAATTGACTTTGAGTTCTTCACAGGTATAGTCTTTAGGTCTTGGTCTCAAATTCTTAAAAATCGTGTGATTTTTAGTTTAAATGATATAACTGTGGTATTGTCGATGAACTGTGTGGTTCATTGTTCAAATTAGAATATGTTTTCTAGTTGTTTGTTATCTCACTTGTTTTGTATATGTATGAATCGTGTGATTCGTTGTCTTTTTAGACTTTGTTCTGAGTTATGTAGTCTTTTATGAATCTCTAGTTTATCAGAAATGTTTCTGGAAGAGTTCTTGTCCTCAATTGTATTTTGTGTGTTGTCTTGTTCATTTGAAAGTTGATTGTTTAAAAAAATTCTTAATTGAAACTTCTTGTGATTGTTGAGGATTTGATTCAAGTATGTGCTAGTTGATTCTGATTTACAAGATTTTCATGTCTGTTGTATTCTGGTTGAGTTGATCTGAAAATTGTGTCAGTGTATGTAATATGTCTTGTTATCTTGCTAGCGTCTTTGTGTAGAGGATTGCCTCTCGAATTGTTTGTATCTTTATTTGATCAGTTTATGAATATGATAAATGGTTATCAAATCTAGTGATTCTTATTTTATCAGAATTATTCTGCATTATGTGATAACTTCTTGATTTCAATACTGTTAAAATTGTTTTCTGAATGAGATCCGTATATCATATTGTATGATTAGTCATATCTCGTGGTTTGTATGGTTTTGATAAATACTTGGTGTTAACTAAATTTTACCTGTTAAAGCTTAGTAAAAGGATCATATTAATTTGTATGAATTATGTTTTCTATGAGAGGTGTTATCATGTTGAAATAAATCTGCATCTTGAGAAAGGAAATTTGTGTTTGGTATTGTTGAACCTGAAATGGTTATGTTCAAGTTGTAGATGTCTTTACAAAAGGATTGAGTTTGAGTCAACATCAATCTATTTGTGCGGAACTTGGTATTTTAGACATGTTTGCTACCTGAATGAAGGGGGCATGTTAAAAATAACAAGTTGGGCTTTCATTCAGGTTTTCAACATGTTGGATTTTTATGTATTGGACCTGTTGTTGTTAAGTTGTTACGGTTGTTAAATGGGTTGGACTTGTTTGTGGGCTCTTGTATGGGATGGACTTGCTTGTTCAGCCGGTTGCAACTGTATTGGGACAAATATGAGCAACTGTTATGTTTGTAAGGGTTGGAATTGTAACTTCTCAGGGGGTCCGATCATATGTGATGTTTCTTGTGGGTTTAAAGTGTAACTTAGATTTTGCAGGTTATAAAAGCATCTCTTGATCAGTGAGGGTTCAAGAAGCTTCAGTCTCATCTTTTGTTTCAGATACCAGTTCGTATTCAAGACCTACATGAGTTGTTTCAGATATTAGTTATTCTTCAAGTTCATCAGGAGCATCGGTTCTTTCTTCATTATTCTTCTATTATATCCTTTGTTTTTTGTATCAGTTGTTATTAGATCTTTAATAGAACTAGTGGTCATGTGTGATCACTGTTTATAATCATCTGATTGTTTATATCAGTTGATTGTTACTTTGTATTTGTTCTCAGATCTTACTATTTGTAAGATCTAGGGTTTTGGGGGTGTTTTTCGGTTTGGGTAACTAATAAGAGCTTTATGTCATGTTTTGTCGCTTCTTTTGTGTTCTTTATTATTTCTGTGATTGTGTTGTGAGTCTTTCATACCATTTGACATGGTATCAGAGCCAGTGGCTCTTGTTTTTTCGTTTTTGTCTTCCGCTGGTTGTTATCAAGTTTTTCACTTGTGTGTTCTAGGGTTTCTGTAAGCGAAATATTTATTGATTCTTGTTTGTTTCATCGATCTGTGTTGGGGCGAATCATAGATGAGTTTTTTATTCAGTTAAACATGAATCTTGGAATTTGCTTGTGATTTTCAATTGGAATTGTCAGATCTATTTCTTATTGATGCACTTGCACGACTACAAACATTAGGTTTATTTCGAAATTTTGTCTTTTTATGTGTAATTGAATTGTTTCTGGTTGTTCAAAACAACGATAATTTGAATTGAATTTGTTGGAGAACAGTTGATTGGTTGGTTTATGGGTTGTTTTTGTGAATGCTTTAATGGGTTCGTGTGAATTTTGGGTTCTTGTAATTACGATTAGAAGTACATGTTTTGAAATAATTTGTGTTTACTTGGTTAATTGAATTGTATTGATTATAAATAGGATTTGTGACTGTTTATATACAAGTTTTGGTATCTTAGAGTGGTTTGTTTTTTTGTTGCACACCTGTTGTTCGACTAAATGTCTGATACTTTGATTCTCATGCAATTCTCTGTTTTGTTGTATATTAAAGATAGAATGATGATAAATTAGTATGAAGTGTTATTCAGTTTGCTATATTGTTAATTGGATGTTGAATATATTGATAATGAGTGATAAATTTTTCTTAAAGATTGGTAGTTACAACTTAATGGTTCTTTCTTATATATGGTTTTCATATCTGGAGTTTGATTATTTTTTTTAGTTATGCGAGCAGGGATGGATATGGAAAAGCTCTTGAAATGTTTGACTAACAACCTTTCTCGATTCTTTCATCTTGTCATGTTTGGTGCACCTACGAGCCTGCCAAGTCAGCAGGACTACAAATACGTTGCTAATTCACTAAAGCTTTTTAAACGCGTGCTTGATAACATTGATGAATCCTTCATACACTCGGATGAAGTTCTGTGTAAGGAGTTTGAAGAACTTGATGTTGTTGTAAACGAGGCCCAAGAGTTCATCGAGAATTGGAATGTTCACATGAGCAAAATTTATGGGGTATAGATCTTGTAACATCAGTTTGGTGTTGAAGAAGGTGGTCGTCTGTCGATTGATTATTGAAGACCTGTGTTGGTCTCTAAAACCCTTGAAGGTTTTAGGGCAAACTAACCATGTATATTTTGCTGTGGCTTGATCAGATTGTGTAGTTTTTGAAAACTACAAATTTGATTTTTCTAGGAGTTAAACGCACCCACTGTAAGATCGTTCCAATCTTTTGTCTCTTTTATTTTTTTCCTGTTTCTACATCATATTATTCTGAGTCTAGGCATCCCCTGTTTACCAGACTAGTCGGGCCAACACTTGATCGAGTCTACGTGTTATTTGTTGCATTGTCCTGTCTTGTTGTGTTGTTTCTTGGTTTGTTTGTATATGTCCTGTTCTGTGCAATTCCTGTCTGTTTCTGTTCTGTGTTCTTGCGGGTTGTTGTATTTGTTGTCTATACTTCTTGTCGTGTTATTAGGTCGGTTGTGTTTAGTTTATGGCTCCCGAGTAAAGGCTTGTCCAGGCACCATAGAGTGACGAACCTGGATTCTGGTCCCTGACTCAGCTTCCCCTAGGTTCTTATTTTCTCGTTGGCTCATATATTGTGTTATCTTTTGATTACTTCTGTGATCTATTATCTAATTGTTGTTGTTCTGTTATGTGTTACTTGTTTGTTCTTTTGTGTCTTATTTTTTGTTTTTTTGGCTGATTCATTGTTTGATACCGTGTGTCTATGTAGTTTGTGGTAAAGAGATTGTTTAAAATCTGTCACATGGTGACTATTAAAATTGTTGAATAATTTTCTTAAATCAAATAGAAGGTTTATATAAGTTGTTTTGGTCTTCACTTGTTTATTTTGAAAGTTGTTCAAATGTTGGGTCTTGATCTGATGTGTATTTGTCTAGAGCTTGTTGTTGGTGTTTTCATCACGTAATAAAGTTTTTGTCATTGTTTTTAATTTGTTGTTGCTTAGACTTTGTTTGTCTACGGGTTGGTAACATGTCTATGTCAGAGTAAGTTAAGATCATTTTGTTATCTTCATACATTCTCTCTCTAGTTCATCACATTTAAGGGTTTCTTGTGTTCTTAGATCCTTTTTTTGTGTTGATTCAGTTCATATATGACATTCTTGTTGTTTATGTAGTTGTTATATGTTTTGTTCTCATCTCTGTTCGATTTAGAGAGTTATGTTTTGTAAGTTGTGGCAGTCTAAGTATATTTTGGGTTTGTTTAGTGTTTAAATCTGTGTTTCAATTGTGTCTTGTTTTTCAATCTAGGACATTGTTATGTCTCTCGAATCTTGTATGATAATTGAATTGTCATTTTTTTTCAATCATGACTGGCTGAGTGTTCATTGCATGATCCTGTTGTTTCATTCATGATTGGATGTTTGATTGTCATGTAATGTCCTACGTTTGTGGTTATACGATCTTGTATTTGCTGTCTAAATGTAGTTTAGATTGTAATGTTGTTTATGTTGTTGATTCGTGTGTTCTGAATCTTTATCATGGATCTTGTGATTCGATTTTGTCTTGAACTGTCATTGTGTTTTTCGCACGCAGTCTGTATGTCTTGTTGTCTCTTGTTGTGTGGTTAGTCGAACTGTGTGGTTCGAGTGTTTCTAACCAGCTGTGTTGTCAAGAGTGTTCTTGAATATGTTGTACAACCTTGTTTGCAGTTTATTTTGTTGTTTGTCTTGAATACTGCTAAAATGCTATTTGTTCTTGATATATGTGTCTGCCTAGCTATGAGATCTATATGTTGAGGATCATTGTCTTGAATGTTGTTAAATGTCTTGTATTCGTAGTCTTGATGTCTACTTGTCTATGATCTTGTTTGTATGGTTAGTTTAAGCTATATGATTCATGTTTAACCGACGGTATTGTCAAGATTATTTCGTATATGTATCAGCCTTGTATGTAATCTCGTGTGAGATGTTTTCGGTTGCAAATTATGTTACTTTGTGTTTTTGTTTGGCTATGTCTTATTGTCTTATTATTCTTGTCTTGTGTGTGAGATGCTATATCATGTGATTTTGTATAGGCTGAATTTCTTGCCTAATATAGAAGTGTGTACTTCTTGTGTATCAGTGTTGGTATAAATCTTGTGATTTTGTATTTCTTGAAAAATTGTAAAAGTTTTTCTAATCAAGTCAAATTGACTTTGAGTTCTTCACAGGTATAGTCTTTAGGTCTTGGTCTCAAATTCTTAAAAATCGTGTGATTTTTAGTTTAAATGATATAACTGTGGTATTGTCGATGAACTGTGTGGTTCATTGTTCAAATTAGAATATGTTTTCTAGTTGTTTGTTATCTCACTTGTTTTGTATATGTATGAATCGTGTGATTCGTTGTCTTTTTAGACTTTGTTCTGAGTTATGTAGTCTTTTATGAATCTCTAGTTTATCAGAAATGTTTCTGGAAGAGTTCTTGTCCTCAATTGTATTTTGTGTGTTGTCTTGTTCATTTGAAAGTTGATTGTTTAAAAAAATTCTTAATTGAAACTTCTTGTGATTGTTGAGGATTTGATTCAAGTATGTGCTAGTTGATTCTGATTTACAAGATTTTCATGTCTGTTGTATTCTGGTTGAGTTGATCTGAAAATTGTGTCAGTGTATGTAATATGTCTTGTTATCTTGCTAGCGTCTTTGTGTAGAGGATTGCCTCTCGAATTGTTTGTATCTTTATTTGATCAGTTTATGAATATGATAAATGGTTATCAAATCTAGTGATTCTTATTTTATCAGAATTATTCTGCATTATGTGATAACTTCTTGATTTCAATACTGTTAAAATTGTTTTCTGAATGAGATCCGTATATCATATTGTATGATTAGTCATATCTCGTGGTTTGTATGGTTTTGATAAATACTTGGTGTTAACTAAATTTTACCTGTTAAAGCTTAGTAAAAGGATCATATTAATTTGTATGAATTATGTTTTCTATGAGAGGTGTTATCATGTTGAAATAAATCTGCATCTTGAGAAAGGAAATTTGTGTTTGGTATTGTTGAACCTGAAATGGTTATGTTCAAGTTGTAGATGTCTTTACAAAAGGATTGAGTTTGAGTCAACATCAATCTATTTGTGCGGAACTTGGTATTTTAGACATGTTTGCTACCTGAATGAAGGGGGCATGTTAAAAATAACAAGTTGGGCTTTCATTCAGGTTTTCAACATGTTGGATTTTTATGTATTGGACCTGTTGTTGTTAAGTTGTTACGGTTGTTAAATGGGTTGGACTTGTTTGTGGGCTCTTGTATGGGATGGACTTGCTTGTTCAGCCGGTTGCAACTGTATTGGGACAAATATGAGCAACTGTTATGTTTGTAAGGGTTGGAATTGTAACTTCTCAGGGGGTCCGATCATATGTGATGTTTCTTGTGGGTTTAAAGTGTAACTTAGATTTTGCAGGTTATAAAAGCATCTCTTGATCAGTGAGGGTTCAAGAAGCTTCAGTCTCATCTTTTGTTTCAGATACCAGTTCGTATTCAAGACCTACATGAGTTGTTTCAGATATTAGTTATTCTTCAAGTTCATCAGGAGCATCGGTTCTTTCTTCATTATTCTTCTATTATATCCTTTGTTTTTTGTATCAGTTGTTATTAGATCTTTAATAGAACTAGTGGTCATGTGTGATCACTGTTTATAATCATCTGATTGTTTATATCAGTTGATTGTTACTTTGTATTTGTTCTCAGATCTTACTATTTGTAAGATCTAGGGTTTTGGGGGTGTTTTTCGGTTTGGGTAACTAATAAGAGCTTTATGTCATGTTTTGTCGCTTCTTTTGTGTTCTTTATTATTTCTGTGATTGTGTTGTGAGTCTTTCATACCATTTGACATAGAGGATTGTGATGAATAAAAAACAATGTTATATTAAACTGCAAAAACTGGTGTAGTCAACCCAAAAGATGATGTTTGTTTCGGGACTAAAGGCGTAGGTGACGGTGCCCATTTTGGTGTCGGGGTGCAAATTTTAGGACTAGCGGTGGTGCGGCAACCGAAAAGGGTGGTGGTGTTAGGGATGGTAGCGGTGGTTTGCGAACGGAAGCGAGTGGTGGCGTCAGTGTAGACGAGGCGGTGGGTGGTGGTTTGTGGGCGGACGCTTGTGGTCTATTTTTGAGGATATCGATCATCCGACCTATACTTGCCTCGATTCGATCCAACAGCTCTTCATAGGCTTGGTTTTGAGTGGCCATCGATGTGGATCACGACGGCTCTGATACCAATTGATACAAACCAATCGTTTCTCAAATGGTCCAAAAAAATAGATAGAAACCAGAAGAACCTAGAGAAAAAATTAGATTCAATTCATAATTTTGTTTTCATTGATAGTCTTTAAGAAACAAAAGCAACGTTTTTTATAGCCTTATGAAACAACTACCGATGGAAATAAACTATTCATATACCCACTAGAACATAACGTCTACGTGGGTATTCTGCACTTATCATGAACTACACATCAACTTAATTTGATTTTTAACAAAGTGAGAAAGTACGAATTTGTTATTATTATTATATGACATTCGCGTCATGTTTCCTGAAATTCTTTGTCATGGTGACATTAACATATTTAAGTGTATGAGAGAAGCGTAAAAAGTTGTGGTACGATTAAACGAAATATAAGTATGAATTATCAACCATATATATAAAATAGAAACGCTCGTTAAATTCCGTAAGCAAACGTATTAATGGTCTGAAGGAATCTTCTCCCAAAAAATTTAAAAAAAAAACAATCTTTGTTATTTAATAAATCTATCTACCAGTCACTAAAAGAGGCTTCTTCTTTCAGCATAATAATAATAATGTCAACTGAAAATTGAAATCCTAAGTCGAAGGAATGTTGCTTTTGAGAGGATGAAACTAATAAAATAATAGACTCCAAAAAGTAAAGAAGCAGCACCATTATGGCAACAAACATGTTTGGCACCAATTTGGAAGGCTGACATTGGTCATAATGTGTTACCACAAGGAGGATATAATGAAGACACACAATGCTTCAGATAGTGTTATTTAATTTTAAACCATGCGTACTATATTCTATTAACATCAAAAATCGCTTCATAAATATGTTTAGTTTAAAAAAGGTGATCGAACTCAAAAGTAATAAATTTGAAACCAAATTGATCGGCTCGAGTTGAAAATAGAGTCAATTAGAATGGTTAGTCATGGAGTTAGTGAAATGACTCAATGGATATATCAATTTGGATTCTGTTCAAAGAAACAAACTAATTGAGTTTGGATTAGCAAGGACTTACGAAAGTGACCACACAAAGTTTTCAAAGCTAAGTATCTACTAAATTGTCCAATCTAAGGATAAGAATATTTGGAGTTAACTAATTGCTTGATTTACATAACTAATTAATTTGGTAGTTTGACTTGTGTGTTGGATTATTATATATTTTTTAACAATTTAATCTATTTCTATTTCTAATTCTAATTCTAATCTATCTATATAATAAAAGAAACCTCTGATGGTACAGATGTCATGTTCTGATGCCTCCTCATGCTTCTTTCCCACTCATTATGCCCGGGCTTTACTTCGGGTAACAAGCGGTGCCCCAAACATCTATAACCCGAATCTACTTTTAATTAGCATAATCTGCGCCTCATTAGGTTTTTTCAAGAGACTTCTCACAAACCCTAATCAAACTATCCATCTTCCCTCATAGTCTCAGAGTCGAAGTTCAAGATTTTCCAACATGCTGCTACTCAACAATTAACAGTTTCCAAACTCCTCATCCATCATTCTCGCATGATGGTTCTGGAAACTCAACTTGACGGTGTGATTTTATACCGCAAACCCAAATTCTAAGAGGTTAGTGTTCGATTTATTGTCAAGCATCGTTTTTGTGGTGCCACAAACCCACAAACCCTAATTCTTCATATATCGATTTGAATCGTATCTGCTCTGCTATTCAATTTCCCCGCTGTATCCGTTTTCTAACTTGAATACGCCTTATATTTCTTGAAATATTATATAATACTCCACAAAGAGAAAGATTTCAAAGGGGAATGATGATGAAAACTATGGTGTTCTTGTGCAGCTGATTCTGGAATAGTATGAAGGTTTTTTTGGTGAGACTGGGAATGAAAATTGAAGATTTAACAAGTTATGTTGTTTCATTCATCCAAAGGATTCGCCACTGAATCCGATGTGGACGACGTCGTTGTGATCGGAGGATACGTGGCAGCAATTAACGCTGCTCAACACCACCTGTATTGAGAAAAGGGGGTGTCGTTGGTGCTACTTGCCACCATGCCAGCTGTATCCCTTCTAAGGTATACTTATTATCGTTTTACTTGATCTGGGTCTTCTAATGTGAGTTAGGTTTAATTAAGTTTGTGTTTGTTCTTTGTTAGGATAGGAGCATCTTCATTCTTCTCATGAAACCCAAGACTAAGTTTGCAAATCATGGCATTAAGTGTGAGATTGCAAAGATGAATCTCGCGGCCATGATGGCTCATAAGGACAAAGTCGTCTTTAAGATAACAAAAGGCGTCAAATCCCTTCATGTCAAAGACGACTGGTATAATTTTATTTTTTGCTTAATTTTAATTTTGTTATTCATTTTTATTCTTACCCACTCCCCTTTATTGATGTTTGTGTGTGATAGTAATCAGAATATTGTAAGAAAATTACAAAATCAACTTCAATTTCAGTGTGCAAAAAACTTGGTTCTGATAGACGGATTGAATGGGTAACAGTTATTTCCAATAGACGTGTCAAATGGGTAAAAGTGTGGCGTTAATTCATCTTGGTCAAAGAAATAATTGAAGCATTACTTCGTTTTTGAAAATTTGGATGGAAGTGTCTGGTCAACCCAAATCTAGCTTAAAATTGCCTGTCTATTCACTTCTGTGACTAACCATCACTTAAAGGGTGTTCCGGGTTTGCTTAAAGCATTTCTGGGTTTTGTGAGTCACAGGTAACCAAAGGCATGTTTTGGGATTAGAATGGAGTGTTGAAGAAAGAGAATTAAACATGTATTGTTGGCTTTTGTTATGATGTGATTGAAAAATGTAAGGTATGGTGTGTGTGCTTCTAGAAATTGTAACCAATAAGCATATTTAATTAAACACACACCCATGGTATACAAGGTATATGAACTCTTAATATGGTGTCTATTCATTAGGATTGAGAACGTTGGTGTATAAGGCCACCATGTGATGATGTTCAAATTGAAGGCATTACTAATTCTCAAGAATTCAGAAAGGTTATTATGTGTACTTGACTGATAATTACTATTATATAATTATATATTTATGTTGATGTTCATTGCATTTCTAATCTTTGATTTATTAAATGTTAAATAGTTATTAAAACTTTGATTATTATTATGTTTGTCTGGTTATCTAAACTTTGACAAATGTTTTTGATTTATTTAAAGTAGGTTGGGATACAAACCAGTTTTATTATGGATGTTAATGAAGCCGCTTTGGTTATGTTTGGTGTTATCAGAAATGCAAGTAAAATCACATCTTTGAAACATATATAGATTTATTACCCCTATCTCTTTAAAATGCAAACTTTGACTTGCAAATAGATTAAGAGAATTCATTGACAATGGTTGCAGATTGGTAATGGTGCCCATTATAGGTTGAGTCCTCTTTGGAGAGACAATAAAACTACCATTTTGTAAGCAATCATGTTATCTACTACATGTTTTGCCAATGGCAAATCTACTGGAGAGAGTTCATGTAATTTTTCAATTTTTGAATATATGTTCTGCAGTTAATATTACTGGTTTTCCGTACAATTTAAAGACTTTATGTTAATGATATGTAGTAGGAGGGATAGGATTTAGACTCAAGAAGATATTTAGTTCAGGAAGTCAAGTCAAATAACATAGTCAAGGTTTGCTTAATAAATGCCCTTCATTTTTGTTTGGTTGTTCAGGATTAAGTTATCTTTTCGTAAATATGAGTTTTTTTTTGGATCACAACCAGTAGAGAAAACTGAGAACCATTTATATTCAAGCTATCATACACTAATTTATTTTGATTTTATTTAATGAACTTTATTTTTATTATATTTTTATATCTTATACAACTTATATTGTTCAACCCGTGTATCACACGGGTAGATAACCTAGTTCTAATTATACACTATCGTTCACCACGGGATTCGAATCCTCAACCTCATGGTAGGACACCATTTTACACATCTTTTTATTTCCCTTTTTCTACGTTAGGTTAATTAGGATTATCGTTGATGAGACATAAAGGGGTGCCAAAGAGCTTAAAAGAAGTTTGATGTAATGGAATTAAATAACTAGAGTTTATATTGTCAGTCAAGTTATATAACAATGTAATCATTTATTGGATTTCGTTCTCTATAAGTGAGACATCAGACCTAGTCACGTTGAGTTATTACATCTCCTATGTTGCAAAAATAGGTTCATGAGAAGCCACACCTCTATTTTTTTTTTTTTAAATATTATTGGCATGTATGATGTTTTAAAAGTGGAAAATGTTAGCATGTATTTCATGAGAGTATTTGATATCTAGTATTAAAAGTAAGGAGATAGAGTGTGTGTCAAGGACTCAAGGTGTACATGTGTGGTCTTCAAATATATGGTTCAAGAGGAAGCTAAAGGTGACTTTCCATGCAAGTTTGAACCAAGGTTTATAACATCATTTGGAGGTTTCCTCTTAATTGAGCAAAGTAAACATCTTTCTTGATTTATGTTCCTAAGAGTTTTAAACCCATCCTTGAACAGTTAAGGTAATGGGTTAGAAATGGCATATACGATATTATATATGTATGTTACATATGTTTATTGGGAAACAAAGAAACAATGAAAGTTGTTGCTTAATTATTAAGAGTTTGAGACGGAAATGGAAAGAACCAACATGCAGAATTCGTAATAAATTTCTACGAAATGTAATGTCTTGTAAAATTATAGAAAATTAACTCGGATTGAAGAGCGATTTTCTTTTTCTTACTGCCGTATGCCCGTATGAAGTCTATTTTGTATTTTTAGGCTTGAAAAGCTGATCAGTTATATTTGAAATGTGTAAAAAAAACGAATTTCTAGTTGTGGGTATTTGCTCAATGAAAAATAAGAAAAAAGAGTCATGAAAATTGAACTAAAGTAGCATTTGAGGGTAAGTTGTGTTTTAAAACTAGTAAGTGATTATAACTAGGGATAGTCGCCACTTAAAGTGTTCTGAGTGATAATCTATAAATTAATTGATCAATTGCTCGTTTTAAAGAAAATGGTAAACTTATAATCAAATTGACCAAAAATGTGAACTTTGTAAATGGATTGACTAAATTGGTCGAAGTAGTTCTAAAATGTTCAAAATATTGTCACATGCAATGTTGTAGAAGGCGCTAGGCGCTAGTCGGGCGGTAAGGTACCGCCTAGGGATTAATAGGATTGGACTTTTTAAGTATAATTTTACAAATTTTTATGTATATATAGATAACTTTATACTTTTTATTAATAAATTCACAAGTTTAGGAGATAACTTTATACTTTTTATTAATAAATTTAAAAGTTTAGGAACCATATGTAAACTAGTGATAGATAGAGGAGATTAAATGTTAAAATACCTAAACTTAAATGTTAAAATAGGTTTATAACTAAAATTTGGGCTTTAAACCATGGGCCAGGTTTCAAAAATTGGGTTTTTTGGGTCAAAAAACATGGGACCGATTAGTCCGATTTTGACTGATTTTTACCGATTTTGTCCGACTTTGACCATAACCGATTTTTTTGACCGACTAGCTTAAATTTAGGCAATAACCCACCGACTAGCGCCTAGGCGCCAATTAATCGACCGCCTAGGCCGATTTCTGCAACATTGGTCACATGTCTTCGAGAATCAAAATTCTAGGTAGATATGTGGTGGCTATGTTTGGAGGGTTTAGAGCATTGACATCCTTCTATGTGTGTTTTTTATATTATAAAAAATGGTTGTGAGTAGATGAGAGATAAAATGTTGTTGTTTATATGTATATTTGAGTGGACATTGTTCAGCCTCTATATTTTTTTAATATAATTTGAAAGTGGTTAGGAATGAAGGAGAAAAGAAAGATAGTGATTTTTAGTGTAATATAGGGTAAAAAATGATGCAATGGATGTGAATACTCTTAGTAATGAAATGGTAACTTGTCAAGAACACAGTATCAAGAAGAAAACAATCTTTATTTACCAGTTGACACAGATTGTGTCAATACAATAAACATTCAGTCGGCACAGATTACCGGGTTAGAATCAAGAATATTCAAATACAAAATATAACTCTTAACCTATGCAGATCATCAACACAATGATATGCACTATTTTAATGATTGGAATGATCAACAAACACACACAAAGCTCACAAAACTTTTTTTAAGAAACCCTAGAATGTAGAGAGGATTATAGAGAGAGAAAGTGAGATCAAAGAAGATAGAGAATGGCCTATCTCTGATCACATATCTCCATTATATAACCCGACCAAAGGCCAAGGGTTTGTTGTTATGGGCCCACATCAGTAACCGCATCCAGCAAGCCCAATAAGCTCCGGTATCCAGCTAAGCCCAATAAGCTCCAATATGTTGTTATGAACCCAATTCCTATGCAAAAAAAAAAAAACATAAGAAACATAATAATATGAATAAAACTTATAACAATGTTGAATTGACTAATATATATTTTCAACAACTACAAATCAAAGTGTCGGCGGGAATAGTCCCTGCCCCCTAATCGTTTAAATGGGCGGCTGAGTCAACAGTGCCAGGCAGCTGCTGACACTCCCTTATTGGCCCAACAAATTTACGATTTTATCCCGCCTTAAAATTACGATTTGGCCATCAGTATAAAATTATGTTTTTGCCCCCACTTAAAAATAAATTTGCGCTTTTACTCCCAGCTAAAAATTTCGATTTTGCCCTCAGATAAAAATTACGAATTTGACCCGTTTAAATTTACACTTTTGTCATTAGTTTTTTCCCCTTAAAATTACGATTTTGCCATCAGTTCAAAATTATGTTTTTACCCCTACTTAAAAATAAGAGTGAATTGCAAGTTTTGTCCTTTATCTTTATACCTATTTGCAGGCGGTGTCCTTTATGTTTAAAATTGACGAGTTTTGTACTTTATGTTTTAAAATCATGCACATTATATCCTTTGGCCCTAACTTAGTTAGATTTTTCTATTAAATCAAACCACACAAGGGTAATTTAGTCTTTTAAGCTATATATTTAAAATTATTTTAATAAAAAATGAAAATAAACTCTTTTCTAATATTTATATTACATATATTTCTTTTCACCCCTCATCCTCTTTCTCTACCCATCTCTCTCACCAACAGCCTACCACTAGCCACCACCGCCTCCATAGCCATGAGCCACTACCGACTTCCATTACAATCATTAAAAAGACGAAGATTCTCACACCAAAAGCCCCAATCACTCTTCCACATCTAGAATCCTAACTTCCCCGTTCTTTTCACCGACAGATCTTGAAGCAAACAGATTTGGGGGTTTTAGATCTACAAGCGATGGTGGTCGTCGTGGTGAAGACCGTTTATGCGCGTGATCGAGGAGGGGAGTCGGGTTCCTCCTTGAAGAAATCTAGAGTTTTGAAAAGGGACGGCGGCGCGTGTGGATGTGGGTTTTGGATTAGGGAGATTGTGTATATTTGTAATTATAACCAGAAAGATAAAACGTTTGTTTATCAAGAGGAAGGAGTGAATGATGCACCTACATTAAAGAATGAAGATATAGGAATAGCCATGGGATCAGGAACATCAGTTGCCAAGGTAATGACTTTGTCATTTAATAACTCTCCTTTGAAATCAACTAGTTTCTCTAACTGGGTTATTATTGTCAATGTTTAGAGTGCTTCAGACATGGTTCTGGCCGATGATAATTTTGTTACTATTGTTGCAATAAGCTTCTTGTTTTTTTTTTTTTGTCAATTGGGTTCTGTGGTGTTTTATATGGTGTGAGAAAGACATAAAGAAGAAACTGGATTATAGTTGGAGGCTGGTGGGTTACGACTATTAGCAAGAGAGAGATGGGTGGGTTGGGCTGGGTTGGAGGTGGTGGTGGAAACAAGGGGTGGTAAGTGGTGACGGTGGGGTGGTGGTAAGTGATAGAGAGAGGTGAGAGAGATAACTTTTTATTTATTTAAATCTTTTGTTTTGAAGTATTTTTTAAATGTTTGGGTATTTAATTTATTTACATGTTTAGTCCCTAGAGAGATGAAATGACAAAAATGTCCTTACATGCAAGTCACATGTCCAGATTTAACAGAAAAATCTAACTGGGTTAGGGCTAAAGGACATACAGTGCAGGATTTTAAAACATAAAGTATAAAACTCGTCAATTTTAAACATAAAGGACACCGCCTGCAAATGAGTATAAGATAAAGGACAATTCTTGCAATTCACTCTAAAAATAAATTTGCGCTTTTGCTCCTAGCTAAAAATTTCGATTTTGCCATCGGTTAAAAATTACGATTTTGCCCCATTTAAATTTACACTTTTACCATTAGTTTTTTTCCTTGAAATTACGACTTTGCCATCAGTTCAAAATTATGTTTTTACCCCCCACTTAAAAATAAATGTACGCTTTTGCTCACAGCTAAAAATTTCAATTTTGCCTTCTTTTGCCCCGTTTAAATTTAGAGTTTTGGCATTAGTTTTTTTTTTTTCTCACAGCCAAATTATGATTTTCCCCCCAACTTAAATTTACATTTTCTCTATCATTTTTGTTTGTTTTCATGGTTAAATTACAATTTTGCCCCCCAATGTAAATTTGCAGTCATGCCGGCAGGTGTCTGACACTCCCCCATTGGTCCTTTTAATTTACGATTTCATCCCTGAATTAAAATTATCATCTCGCCCTCGGTTCAAAATTACGCTTTTCCCATCGTTTATTTTTTTAGCAAAACTATAAAATTTTTTTGTTTTAATTGGTTTACTCCATTTATTTTTTTTTTCGTGTCAAAGAGTTGCCTAACACTCGCTCATTAGTCCTGAAAAATTACATTTTTGCGCTGAGCCGAAAATTACGGTCTTATCATCGTTTTAGTTTTTTCCCTAGCAGAATTATATTTGTGTTTTTTTAATTGATTGAGAATTATTCAACCATCGCCCCGCAACGCGGGCGGGACATCAAGTAGTTTACAACATAACTCACCCATACACGTGAAATTAACCCATCTAGATGGGAATATGATCATTTCATCCTCTTGGGTTAATTATAAGTGTAATGAGTATAATAAAGAAACATTATGTGAAAGTGTAAAAACATGAAGGTAGAATGATATCATTGGAGGAAATTAGTTAAGTACACAATTTAAAACATATGAATTGTCTTTGTAGATTTATGTTTTGACTACGTGAGAATAATAGTATAACTATATAAGCATTTTGTGTGCGTAGCTATAATCTTGCATGAATTGATTATTGATTGATTTTGGTTTGAGAAAATGGTGCGACTATTAGTGGGTTTATAGACTCATATGCGACAAAATATATGTTCACATATGAGCCATTTGGGCTCATAAGTGGCAAGTTGGTTCTCAATTATAAGGCTTGTGACGTGCTTCCAAAATAGGGAGCGGGAAGGCGTGGCCTCGACGGGAACACCACCCCCACTCTCGACCCTGAAGAATTTGATTCTCAATTAGTGAACATTCATCGACTATCCTCATGGTTTTATAAAATAATAATGTTATTTTTTTTTATTTTTTATGTAACATTTAATTTGATTTTTCTCCAATAACTGGTACGCGTTAGCTTTAAAAAGACTATATTCATAGTTCTCTGTATTTTTTTTCAACGTTATGATATAAACATTGACGATATTTGAGTTATATCTAAAATGAAGTATTTTTGGTCTCTTAAACGGCTTTGGCATGTATTTGGATCGACATTTTAGAGGATAATGAAACCGGTGGAACGGTAACCGAGTTGTATTCATTATAAATTTTAACGACAACCAAGTTTATATATTTTATTAGGAATAATGGATTTTAATAATCCCAACTTTCACCAGTTGGCCGGCAACGGACCCAACTTCAAAAATAGCCACTGGTGGTCTCAACTTTTGTAAAACATTGGACCTTTGCTAACACCGTTATAACGTTGATGATGTGGCATGATGACGTGGCATGATGACGTGTCATAACTTTAAACTGGGCATGGTGACGTGGCTTTGAACCAAATCCAATCTCTCCAACCTTAACCTGCTAATCGATTCCCCTCTTCAACATTAAAACGCCCGATTCAAGAACTCCTTTGCGTCTGTTTCAAGAACCCCTCTGGTACTTTCATCTTCAACCTCTGGTACTCAACCTCTGTTCATCGTCTTCAACCTCTGGCACTGTTCATCGTCTTCAACTAGTGGCACTGTTCATCGTCTTCAACCTCTGGTACTGTTCATCGTCTTCAACCTCTGGTGCTGTTCATCATCTTCAACCTCTGGTACTGTTCATCGTCTTCAACCTCTGGTACTCAACCTCTATTCATCGTCTTCAACCTCTTGTACTCACCTCTGTTCATCGTCTTCAACCTCTTGTACTCACCTCTGTTCATCGTCTTCAACCTCTGTCACTAACTAACCTGCTCAATCTACCATTACCACCAGGTACACAATAATAAAGATGAAAATCCTTAGGAGAGAGTATGAAATTAGGGATTAGGGTTTGATTTCAATGTTGTCTGAATGATTGTGAGAATAGTGAAGGGTTTAAACATCAATCGTAGTGAATGGATATTATTTGGATCTTGTTAGTTTATTGTAAACTAGGTTAATGCCCGCGTAATACGCGGGCTTCCACCAAAACCATATTATTTACTTTGAATACAAATGTTGTGTACAAATACATACATTGGAAGAAAAAACAGACAACTTATCAAATGCCGGAAATAACGTCATCTAATGCAAAAAAATGTAATAACTTGAAATTGAAAACCATAACGAATGTCAAAAACCAACAAAACCATATAAAAAGTTAATATCTACCATATGAAAGACAAAAAACATGACCTAAATGTCATATAACTAATGACTACGCCTAACGTAAGGTACAACCAGTTCAACACTCAACACCTGGTCATTCTCATCAAAAGAATAATGAACCCTGTCACGGTCGTTAATTCGAGCTGCTTTCATAAACTTCTTCCACCTGGTTAACGCGTATCGAAAACCTCCGTCGCTTTTTTTTCACGTCTGGTACCGTTAGTAAATTGTCGTGGGGGATCTAGATGCATAAACCTAACGGTGATATCTTTTAAACCTTCATCAAGTCTAGCCATCCGTGATACAGGATCAGGAATCCTCTGTATTGTTGTAAAAATACAATTAATAATAAATATGAAACTAAAAGAAGAATTCATTTTAAGTAACAAAAAATTGTAACACTTGTTTTTTAGCGGTTTGTAAAATGATATTAAACTTACAAAATAACGTTCACAAGCCATACGAACAAAACGACGAACACCACCAGGTATTTGTTCATCAACTTCATTTTCAGCATCGATAGGTGCAACGTCAGACTGCAAATTAAATATATAAAATGTATTCCATTAACATATATAAATTATATATTTAAGTACCAAAATGTAACTTATCTGATCGACATCTTCATCAGGAAAATTGATTTCAACACCGTTTTTTCCAAAAAATTTTAAATGGAAAAAATTACCAAAAGCTTTTGTAAATAACAAAAAAACAACCAGCCTTCAACTGCAACTGACTGACAATTACGTCAATACCAACGGTAAAACCGACTTTACCGTCAGAGGTTTCAATGGCAACGTTAAACGTTTTGTTATCTATAAGTACAGTACAGATTACATCATTTGATGAATAATCATAAATTTTTGGCAGGATACATTCAGGAATGACTTGTGGGAATGATAAAAAAGGAAAAAAAAAAACAAATTAGTTTTAATGTAAGTAAACTAATACATCAACACATTAAGAAAAATAAAAAATAGAATTTATCTTACATAAAAATTAGATGATGGAGGGAGCAGATACGTCCAGAAAGAGCCACGACTAACCCCATCAACGAAATATGTTAATTTAAATGTAGTAGAATCTACAGGATTAAATACTACCAAACAGCCTTTGGTTAGTTGCAAATGTTCTACAACATTGGACCAACCATGAAAAAAGAATAACTTTCCTTTATCAGCGCTTAAAGAAACATCAAATTGTCTGCCATTTTCAATGTGTATAATAACATCTGTAGGCCCTTTATCTACACCCCATAGTTTGACCGCAACGTCATCTGGAATGGACTAATAAAACAAACAATTGCAAAATTTATTATAACTAGTGTTATTCATCATCGCGCGTTGCGCGTTTTACAATATGTTTTTTGCCGTGTTCCGTATATGATGTATTCGACTCTCTAACATGTGTGAATTGGACTTTATACAATGTACATACACACAATCTGTGTTGAATTGGAGAAAATGTTTCAGTTGAACCAAAAAATTACATATTAAGGAAGTGGACCCAAAAGATTACATGTCCACATACATACCTAGAAGCGAAAGGACTTTTGCGTTGACCCTTCAAGGCGATTTCCCTTTGTGGTGTTTGCTGCTTTCTTCATCTGTAGTAGAGTGCTTAATTGTCATCCAAAGTTTTTGTATGCATGTGAGCGAAATGGAAGCCGAGTCGTATTATAATGCCTTATAGGCGTGCTCAAGCTTTTTTGCTGATATAATCTTGTAATATGTCGATAACACCAAAGAAGAGGATGACATTGTAGAATTCTGGTGTTGAATCACCAACTGATTCTCGTGACTTCTAACTGTGAGTTCGGCATGTTAAGGTCAAGGGCCCCACTTGTATAATTGTAATTTATCAAATATGTGTTCAATAGTATGGGTGGGTTTGGTATTTGAGCTGCCTGGCATTATTTACTAATCTTCGGCTTTCTTACTCAGGTGTAGAAACCAAATAGCCTTGGTGCCTTTAAAACCTAAAAAAAAATATTAAGCTTTAATTTTTAGGAATAATATTAATAGCAGCAACACACCTAACTTATGGTTGAAACTGGCTAATCATTCTGATAAAAAAATTGATGGTCTCAACACATAGTTGGGTTTTACCTTCTTTGTCATGACGTTTTAGCATTTCTGACTTTTCAACTGCATTTTCCATAGGTTGCTTATACTTTAGTACTCTCTTTGCTGGTGATAACTCCAGATAAAAAGATTGCAACTTCCTATAGTATACCACCACATATGCATTATTCATTTTGTTAAAATTAAATTTATAATTGAAGAAACTTATTATGAGCTTGACTTTAGACCGTGGGGTGTGGGTTGGGACGGCGGTTGCCAAGCAACGCTGGCTAGACCACACCGGGCTAGCGTTGGCCATGGCGTTGCCCCGCTGGCCGCGGGGGGGGGGGGGGGAGGATAAAACGGCTTTAGCTTTCAATTTTATTAAAAAAACATGGCAACCACGCCGGCCTGGCCACGCCGCGACCACACCCCACTTTTTTGGGTGTGGACTGGTGGAGCCCACATCTGCCACGTGTCGAGCAATGCCCCCAACCCAAGCTCCTCCACACCCCATTGTCTTATGGATTTGGGTTTAGTCTATACAAGTTCGGGTGAAACTTGGAAACACGTTTAACTAAATGGGTTTGTACAAAAGTATACAACAAATTTTATTAACCCGTTTGAGATAAAGCACAAACTAAATATGACCCATTCGCAAGTAAAGGCGGATAAATTTACTACGCTACTGGTAATGTATTAGAAGCAGAAGCATCAACCTTAAAAAACTTGTCGGCATGCATAGTGAAGCTACCACGTCCACTTATCCCAGCCAGTACAATAGCAGCCTCTGAATCACTGGGCGGATGTTCTTGTTACCTAAATAATAAAAAGTAGTAAATAAGACATAGACACTTAAGCACTTCTGCAACTGCATCTTCTTCTGGTGTTTTGGCGTATTTATGAACATCAAATATGATGGATATTGCATCATAATCTGATGTCATGCACCTGAACAAAGTCAAAATATCCAATAAAGCAAACACAATCTCAAGAAATACACATATAAATATATAATTTCATTGAAACTAATGAACTTACTGTTGAAAAACCCATTATCATTATCAATGAAGTTTAATGGCAGCCCTACCTTCCCTCGAGGATACTCTTTGGATCTCGCCAAGCATCGCCTGATTAATTACATTGTACGTAGCAACTATGGATTCAATGGAGAGTATGACTTGTCGGACTACTCGCTAACTAAATGTCAACTTGAATCACTACCTAAAATATCCTCTACAACGCCTGAAAACAACGACAACAACAAAATCATCATTATTGTACCCGAAACCATAGTTTATTAGACATCATCTGCTAACCAAACACACAAATCAGAAACAAAAACGAAAAATCAAACATCAGATAAACAATAATCAACACGCCTTCAAAAAATACAAAACCTAAAACAACAAAATGACACCAAAAACAGCATAAACCTAAATGCCTAAAATTTTTAAATCACCTGAATCAACTTCATAGAGTGGAAAAAAACTCCTATTCGAACTTGAAGCAGCAACAGAACAACAATATCAACCCTACAACATGACAAATAATTAATCAGTCAACAAATTAGTATACACAACACCAAATTATCAAATGCAATTGAAGAATTCGAAACGCAAAGAATACCGACAAATAATAAAAAGGGAAGGCAACAAAGCCTGCAAAGAGCGTTTCACATACCTTGCAAGTAGGCAACGACCATCGCCACCATTAAGCGCCATTAACGTCGTTCACAAAAGTCGTAGAACACCGGTGGTTCTTGTAAACTAAAAGGTAAAGAAACAGAGGAGGAGGTGACGCGCCGTAGGGCCGCCATGGCGCCGCCACAACCCCATCAGCTTTCCCTTTCTCACTTTCTTCCCTCGGAACCGTAGAATCTACAGCGGTCACGGTCGCTGTCAACTACCATTCTTCCCTCGGAACCCTAGAATCTACAGCGGTCACGGTCGCTGTCAACTACCATCATTGTTTGATGCGTCAAAACCACCAGACCATCACCACCGGTTTAACCCGAGGGTGGCCGGCCGGAGGCGACGGTCGGATCCTCCATCACCGCTCTCTCAAATCTGTGTCTCTCTCTGTATATCTCCTAATATTTGATACCGTGTAAATAAATGGGATGGGAAGCGGTGGAGGTTGGGGAGACACCCACGTGTTTAGGTTAAATCCCTGAAAAGCCCTTAATCACTGTTCATTTAACTTCTCCTATTAATAGATATTAATTACAGTGAAAATATATAAAGTATGCAATAATAATAAACTGTATTTAATACTAAGAAAATAAAAGAACAAAAATAACTTATGTAATAATTTATCATTTACCAGAATAACTTCATCTGCTACATTCATTAGCCTACAGAACCAGGGTCCTCTGAACCTGATTTAAAATTTTCGATATTAATAAAGTGTAAAATGTTAATGTTAGTGTGAGAAAAAAAAAACAAAAACATGAAAAAAAAAAACACAGATACTACATATGAAATGTAAAATATACTAACAAAATGAACAAAAAATACCTTGATGAACTTTCTGCCATATGAAATACCTACAAAAACAGGTTACATAAACAAACCACATCAGATCAATTATTAACAAAATTATAAATAACATAAAAGACAATGTGAACGACATGTTATAATAACAATCCATATATAACAAACCTCATCAAAAGTATCTGTTATTCCAAAATCTATAATCAATGGATGCAACCGATGATATAACCATTATGATACATCATAATAAAAAAACGTTTAGCCAAATAATTTACACTGACAATTAAGAAAATTTAAAACCCCTTAAAATATATATAACTATTACCCTATAATAAAAAATAGATACAGTGACCTCAAAAGTTAATATATTACCTAAACATGTGATATAAAAACAAAATCATAATAATTTACATGACAATCAGAATCAGGCTTTGTATAACATAAACTTTAATCAATAAATCAGACTAAAAAAATCATATAAACGGAATCATAAAAAAAATCATAAACAAAAAATATTCAATAACAATACGAATCAGGGTTTTCAATGACATTCACAAACTTATTAACAATTCCAATCCAATAAAAGTTATTTTACATAACTTCAAATAGAACTTATGAAAGATATTCATAACAATCGGATCATGGGTTGCGGGTAAACTTTGTAGAATAAATATACATTACAAATAAAAAGTATTCTGAATGAAAATCGGTTTTTGGTTTTGCAGAAACAATGTATTCGTTAAGAAAACCATAATCTTAAAACACAAAAAATGAACATATTTTTAAATACCAATTGGATTTAGGGTTAAATAAAAAAAAAATTAAACACATTAAATAAAAGGAGAAACACATGAATAATATTTAAAGAAGGAAATTAAGAAAAACAACTTACAGATTTGTAGAGGGATATGTGAAATTCAGAAATCGATTCAAGAAAAAGTAGATGTAGATGAACACGGTGAAGAATGTAAAAAAATCTATATATGTAGATCCACTGAATAAGTTTATTCTTATATGGAAACCCAAGGTATTCTTGGAAGAAGATTGGAGTGAAGTTGAATTCAAAGTTTTGAACCACAACTACAAAGAAGTAACTAAATTTTTTTTAAAATATAACGGCAACCTAATTATAGAAAAAATGTATAATTACAGAAACATACTTATAATATCAAATTGATAAATTAAGCATAAAAAACATTACTCTTTTTATAGAAAAAAAACGTTTTTAAAAATAAATTAAATTTCATAAATTAAGTAAACTGCAATAAATATGGTCGTAACTACAAAAATCAATAAAAATCAAAAACTTGATTTTGTTTGAAAAAAAAACATTCAGAATATATTATTAAGTAAAAAAGTGAACAAAAAACATAAATAAAATTATATATGATAAACATTAAAAAAATAAATAAAAGTATAAGATTGAACTAACCTCTGTTGCTTGACGAATGGTGGGATTCCGCTCGTTATGACGGAGTTAGGGATTCACATGAAAAAAAAAATCAACAAAAATTAGTAACTGCGATAAATATGTTCGGATCTACAAAAATCAATAAAAATCAAAAACTTTATTTTGTTTCAAACAAAAATCATATCTCCCTCCATAAGTATTCATATATCCATCCAAGTCTCTCTTTCTTCTCTATTCAATATCACAAAGATCCAACTCTCTCTTTCTTCTATATTCATGTTGAAGTTGCAAAACATTTATATTGTCAGACTGTCAGGCTCAGATTATGAAAAAAGATGACAACACCATGGCTGCAAGAGAGGTTGCATGAACAACTGCCATCCTACAACCTTGCCATACCATAATGCTATCTTCATTCAATTTTTACTCAAATATACAAAATCATCATAGCCTTATGTTCAAAGGACATGTCCAAAGCACTTTCAATTCATTTTATTCACCTTCACAGTCAACACTAAATGATTTGTTCAAGTATTTCAAATGATTTCTCAATGTCAAACCTCACTTATTCGGATAGACGTCTGCTTAATCATAGTTTTAGTCTCAGGTGAGAAGCATCTCATCAACATCATTGACTAAATATCCCTTAGGTGACATCGATCTAATTATCATCAACCAAACATCGATTACAAAAACATCTGTCCTGATAAAAAATGAATAGATCAATTTTCAAAACTTAGCCTCAGATGAGTAAATCCTAATTGAATATTGATGTAACAACACATACAGGGTCAGTCAAAACACAGTTGAGATGATACAGGTTCAGGTAACAAAAAGAAACACTCTGTTGTAGAAGCAACCAGTGATAGAGTTTTGGTGGGATTTTTAAAAAGGGGGTCGGTGACATTGTCGAGGAGTGTAAGGAAATGCTATCACTTAGCATTTCCTGACACTCCTCGACAACATCACCGACGCCTCCATGTTTCAAGCAAAACACTCTCACTGGTTGCTTCTTCAACAGAGGGTTTCTCCTTGTTACCTTGAACATGTATCATCTAAACTGTCTTTGACACATCCTTTGTGTCTTCCTCTCTTCATTAATAGCTAAAAACATGACACGTAGGCAAATAGAGGTCATCCTGTAATCTCCCTTAATAGATAGTATAGATTCTGAAAACACTACATGTAATAAAAATACAAGAATTAGATATGTAATTTCTAAAATTAACAAATTATTAAAAAAATGTAATAAAGTTATATAAAACATATCTGGGCAAAAAGGCACTAAATAGCCACATTCAGGCCTAATTCAAGATATCACTCATTCAAAAGATTCAAAACCAACTATAGATGAATGAAATAAAAAAATGATTTATAAGTGAATAAATTGAATGAATTAAGTGAATATATTTACAAATTTCGTTTAATTATTTTTTTCAAACTGAAATATCAGTTGAGTAATATAAAAATATGTTACCTAAGTTAACAAATTACTATTTTTAGAAACGGATTGACATTCTACAAAAAATATAAATGTCAAATAGATTAGGCACCAACTTTTTCGTATATTTAAAAGGAATGCATAAATAACAACACAAAATGAAATACCACCCTAAAAAATTACCACATGTTACACATATTAAAAAGGTAATCTCAAACTGTAAAACAAAGAAAATTCAGGTTTTTAACCAACCAAAGTAAATAAAAAAATGCCATATAATTTAGCATACGGTTGTTTAGTTTTTTTGGTAATATATATGTAGTTAATTTATGATTTTTTTTTACTAAACTTAATTGTTTAAATACAAAATATTATATGTCATCAACGATGTTAAAAAATTTATATATATAATATTGAAAATTTGTTTTTATTTTCCAAATTTAAATAAAAAAACGTTAATAATGTTCATTATTATAAAACAAAAACGAATTTGATATAAATAATTAATTAAAATGTATGTTAAAAAAGATTTCAATTATTTCAGTGAACAAACTTTAGTTTATTCAATGAAGATAGTACCATTTTTAAAATAAAATTTCCAAGTGTAGATATTCAATGAATATTAGGAAAACTCTAAATTGATTAAAATGGAACGGTTTTATTAAAAAATTAATTATACGCAGTTATACAATTTAAAAAAGGAAACAAAATCATATTAAATTTTTGTTTAACGTAAATCTTTAAAAAACTGACGGTTTATTATAATAATTTTTAATGTTAAAATACTAAATTTCGCACTAATCAAACAATGTACTTAAATGATGTTTAATATGATGAATACTTAACTTGATTCCTAACTTAAGATACATACAATTATGAAGCACTAATTATTTCACAAAAAGATATAATACTAACCACAAACATGTAGCAATACCAATAACATTAACGTCTAACAATCTATAATCAAATATGTTCAAGGACTAACTTATTCGGCCACACATATAAACGACCCAAAAAAAGTGTCAGCAACAACTACCATCACATATGTTTAACATAACAACCACAACAAAAAACTACCATTAAATGTATACTAACGCCACACCTTGAAAATACTACCAAAACATACCATGTACCTTCACCAACTCAGTTATAAAGCAACATACCTTTACTTTTAACAAATATCATATGAAACGAAGAACCGTATACCAACCGTTTGTCTCTAACAAACTCCCTCATACCGGTCACATTGAATCGCGGACAGCCTTGCGAGAACTCCTTACCAATAGCTACATCCCAAGTTCTACCAGCGCTGTCCTTGATGATCAAATCCATCTTTCGATCTAAACCATGAGTTTGAGCCCACTTCTTCTTCAAACGCTACAGATGATAATAAAAATGTTAATAATACATACCATTAAAACTGCTTTTCCTACAACTAATGATTTAAACTGGATTCACTTAACATACATTAATGGTATTAAGAAGTGAATAATACAAACTTACGTAATGATTGTCAACAACAAAAGTAACCGGTACTTCGTCATCAACACTCTCTTCAGATACAGGTGCAACAACGGCATCAGCCACCTCATCATCAGACACTTCAATAACGGTATCACTTGGTTGTTTGTTGATAACAGAAATTTCAGGCGGGTAAGTTAGAAGGGCAGGCTTACAACAAAAAAACACTCAAATCAAACGTATTACGATCAATCATTTCAAATACCAACAAATGATCATCAGTTATCGACATATCCTCCTTGATCCGACTCCAACCTGTGGTAATGTAAATGTTATGGTCTAAAATTTCCATTTGAACAACCCATTTACGATTTCCAGCAGAACGAATCAAAACCGGATTTGAAGGACAGATATTCAGCATAGAGTGATGAACAAACAACCTGTTCACATACTACACAAAGAATACAACAGTATCAGGATCAATGGTATAGCCGAAATAGAAAAAAATGAACGAACGAAAAAATAAAATAATTTAAAAACGTATAAGTTCAATTACCATGCAGTCGTCTCGGTCTTTAAAATCATTTTTAGGTTTGTAGTAGAAGTAGTTAGATGGTGCTAGAGAAATGTCTTGATAAAAGTGGAATAGGCGGAACAAAGATAAAGCTTCGTCATACTGAAAAACAACCCACGAATCGTCCGGTAATTTCAAAGATGTGACAACATCAAACCAGCCATTGTAAAAAAAAAAGTCGCCTGCAAGTTTGAACACTTTGACTTGGAAAGTACTCCCATCAAGGGTCCTGATGATTGCATTTTTCTCTGGATAGCCAAACTTCTTAATCCAGTCACCATAGTGAGCAGGAAGTTTCTGCAACGGAAAATATAATTATCGTTAAACAACATTATAATAACAGTTATCACAAAGTGTTATATTAAAACATCTTAATTTTTTTTCTTTAAATGATTAAAACTTCAACACTCACCAACGATTTTCTGTCACACTTCCACACACGCGCTGCGAATCCGTACACCATATCGTTTCCAAAGTTGTTGTCTTTCACAACCCCAAATTGTATATCATAACAGGTACATGTAACAAATATAGAGTTCAAATAAGAGGCTTGAAATAGAATGTGCACTATAATAATCAAATCACAGATTTAACAATCCGATATGAAAAACCAAAACGTACTTATTCATCAATATACATTGATAAGGTATGAAGTGCTGGGATCATGTTACATATTTTCAATTACTAAGCAATTTTCTAAATATGGATCGTATGGCTAAATTTATCAGCAAGGTGTTGAGAAATTCAACATCAAATAGATGAATTCAGCAGATGGCAAACAACAAATAACAGTAGATGAAAAAAGTAATTAGAACCCTAATACACAAAAAACTTAAAACGTACAATTTATCAGCAAGGTTTTCATAAATTCAACATCTATTTGATGTATTCAGCAGATGCCAAACAACAAATAACAGTAGATGAAAACAGTAATTAGAACCCTAATACACAAAAAACTTAAAACGTACAATTTATCAACAAGGTTTTCATAAATTCAACATCAAATAGATGAATTCAGCAGATGGCAAACAACAAATAACAGTAGACGAAAACAGTAATTAGAACCCTAATACACAAAAAACTTAAAACGTACAATAACTTAATCACTTAAATAACAGTAGATCAAAAATTTTCAAGAACATAAAAACTAAAAAAATACATCAAACTTCATCGAATAAAACTGCAAACATATAAAACGGTTACTAATTAACATAATATAAAAACTTGGTAATCTGAGGAATAGAATTGAAAAATAAACATATTCGAATGAAAAACCCTAATACACAAAAGCTTTATACACGTACTTAAAAATCGGGGATTATAAACCCTAACAGACCAGCAAATCCGTATAAGAAATCGATATTCAAATCACATAAACAAACAACATTATATCGGGTTTTAAAACCCTAAGAAAAAAGGAATAAGCTAATCGATCTTCAAATCATGTACAATAAATTAATACATCATCACATAACAGACAATACATCACAAATCAAAGTACAACAAAGCATTCAAACAGAATCGATCAATAAGATGATGAAGAAGTTATCGGAATCATTACCGTCGATGATGATCACTGTTGAATATTTGAAGATTGAATAAACCTCGGTTCACAGGATCGATTGAGAGCGCAGGAACCAGATTCGCCGATTAGGGTTTCGGAGTAATGGTTTGAACAATTTGAGATAATGAGAGATAGAGGGAGAGAGTATAGAAAACGTATGTGATGAATGATGAGAGATGAGAGAGAATGAGAGTGAGCGTACAAAGGAAGTCTTCTCCAATCCAGGCTTATGAGCAATGCCACATGTCCTCTCATTAGACTTTTGCCACATCATTGCTTATGTGGAATCCTAGGTGGCTTGCACCATTGGGTGACATGTGTCCCCCAATGGTTTGCTTTATTAGAGATATAGATAGATGCCACATATTCAAGTTCAAAGCCACGTCATCATGCCCAGTTTAAAAGTTATGACACGTCATCATGCCACGTCATCAACGTTATAACAGTGTTAGCAAGGGTCCAATGTTTTACAAAATGTCAAAAGTTGGGACCGCCAGTGACTATTTTTGAAGTTGGGTCCGTTGCCGGCCAACTGGTGAAAGTTGGGATTATTAAAATCCATTATTCCATTTTATTATGTATCGTTTAATCATGTCGTGGAGCATATTACAAACATCCACCAGACCATAACATCCTTTTCAGTCGAGTCTTGTGAAGCATATTGCAAAGAACCACTTATTCAATCTAGACAATGTAGACCACAATTTTTTTTTTCTTTTTTTCTGTTTTATTATTAGTATTGTACTTTTTTTTAATCGATTGAATGCTTTTAAAATATTGTAAGTGTTGTGATGAGCGAATTAAATCCGTGTATAACTTATTTAAAATTAGATGGATGCACTTCTAAATTTTAACTTTTTGAACAGCAACTTTCATTAGAAAAAAAGCGACAAGCAAATCGCTAAGGCCATCAACACACGACCATTACAAAGTTAAAATTACACCAATTTCTTCACATGATATTCTTATACGTAGATCTATTTCTAATCCACAAATAGACCAACACCTTGATATCTTCTTTTATTTTTGCCACGTTCACACTTTTGTTGGCAAAGTTGACTTCATTCCTAGATTTCTATAGGCACCACATAGCCGTAAACACAATCGCCTGAACCGCATTATTTTTCTTGTTATCCCCATAGATATTCTTATGTGCCATGATGACGTCTTTAACCGAAAAAGTAAAGATACTCGGCATATTGCACCATCGACTAATAAACTCCCAAATAGACAAAGCGATAAAGCAAGATGAGAAAAGATGATCACTGTTCTCATCTCCTTCACCGCATAGCTTACGTGCCACCGAATCTATAGCTATGTTTCTTCTTGCTAAGCCAAGAAGGGTCGGGAGTATGTGACTTTGAAAACACGGCATGTAGCTTACTATAGTTATTATTTTCGTGTAATAATTATGTTTTGTTAATTGACCTTGGATACACCATTCAACGTACTTGGTCAACTTTGTGAAAACGATATGTTTATATTGAGCCATTTCTAGAAATTTTGACTTTTAAGAAAAGTAAACATATTTTAATTTCTTATTTTGAAAAGATAACTTCTTGAACTTTGTTATATTAAACAGTGGCGGACCTAGAAATTATTTGCTGGGGATGCGGATGAGGTGTTCAACCATATTTTCAAGGGATGCGGTCAGGTATTTTGCCTAAAATATACACTAATTTTTTTTTTTGAAGGGGTGCGGCCGCCCACCCTGGCCAAAGGGTAGGTCCGCCCCTGATATTAAATGATAGTTTATAAAAGGTGTTTTGGATTAAAGATTATTATTTATATGTGTGTGAATTAGTAAGAAATTTTGGGTGTTACACTTCTACCACCATTTGTCTTGAATCCATGCCAAAGAAAAAAAAGAAAGAAACTAACGGCTAAGGGCTGAATGGTTAAGTGTTGAACCAATAAGAGGTTTAAATTATTAAGTGTTGAACCATTAAGAGTCAGTATAATGCTTAACCGTTTAGAGGCAAATGTCTTACCAATTCAAATTAGAGGTGTTAACCATTCAGACTTACTATAATCCTTAACCATTCAGAGACAATTGTCTGAACCATTCAGACATCTGCTCACGAAACAAACAGTCTGAACCATTAAGTATTAAATGTTGAACCAGTACGAGGTCTGAACCATTAAGAGCCTCAATAAGAACTAAACAAACAGCCCCTAAGTTTAGGTTTATCGTCAGGTTTAGAATGAATATATCAAAGCTGAATTGTCGGTATAAATAACCCTATTAAAAATGTTACCTCCATGTAAAATGAGAGTTTTATGTTATACATAAAAAAAAAAAAAAAAAAAAAAAAAAAAAAAACTGACAAACCATATTCATGCACCTAGAAGCCTAAATGGCTTTTTGTAAAACTTATATATTTGTGTAGGGCTGTAAACGAACCGAACGAACACGAACAAGACCTTGTTCGTGTTCGTTTGTTAAAAAAATATATGTGTTCGCGAACCGTTCACGAACACTTATCGAACGGGATTTTATGTTTGTGTTCGTTTGTTAAGGAAATGAACTTGTTCGTGTTCGTTTGTATTTGTTTGTTAATTTTAGGCAACGAACGTTGACAAATACAAATGAGCACAAACTAATGTTTATGAACACAAATGGAAACAAACGAACACAAACAATCGTTCATGAACAGAATATACAATACACTGACACTTATTAGATATTTAATTTGTCACAATTTTGATATATTTAAATAAATATAAAAACTAAAAACACTAATGAACTATCGAACACAAACGAACACGTTACTGAACGTTCACGAACATAAACGAACGAACACGACCTCTGTTCATGTTTGTTCATTTAACTAAACGAACGAAATTTCTTGTTCGTGTTTGTTTGTTTAATAAACGAACAAACACAAACGAACTTCCCGCCGAACGGTTCATGAACTGTTCGCCGAACGTTTGGTTCGTTTACAGCCCAATATCTGTGTACCCCTAAAAGTACTTTTTTGGTTTTATCTATTAAATGGTCGAGTAAAAGTTGGTCCATCAACTGGATATCTGTAAGTTATGGCTAAATCTGTGTTCCTCTAACTGGCTTTTTGTAACACTTATTATATTTGGATTTGTTATAGTCTTTTATTCTTAAATTTTCCATCAAATTAGATAAATAAATAAGGAGTTGCGGTGAACGATGTGTATTTGATGAAGAAGAGGTCTAGATCTTGTTTTGATATGTTGTCCGTTAACCAAATTACACACGCATGTTTATCAAATCATCTAACAATCCGATGGTGAGTCTATTCGATTATTTACAAAATTTGTGCTACTCGTGCAACATAATGAACATAGGTCTAGATCCGGTTCCGACCCCGCCAACCTATCACATGCATATGCATTTGTCATCCATCAATTGGACATACTAGAAAAAAAAACTCACCTATCATCAGTGTCTTCGTAGGGTTCGTCACACATTATAAGTTTTGGGGTGGGGACGATGAAGAATAAGTTTTTTTTAATGGCAGAAGAATAAGAAATGAAGGGTAGTGGAGTTTCTTTCTTTATGTATCAAAGCTAAGACTATCTCCATTGCTAAGGCAGCCCTTAGGCGTCCTTAGCTGTCAAGTCAGCTGACACGTCATATCCTTATAAATCCTTAAAATCCTTAATTTCTCCTCCAACCCTACAAACATTCTTATATTTTCCATATCATCACCTTTTTTTACTTTTAATTTAAATGCTTAACTTAATAAAACATATTTAAAATAGGGTTAATGGATTTAAACACCCCCAACTATGGCCATTTGGCCGATGGCACTCTCAACTTTCACTTTGGCTCAGACCACTCCCAACTTAACACATCGATTGTCATGGCACCCCTTCGTTAAATATTCACTAACTGGGTTAGTTTTGTTGTCCTACGTGGCTAATTTTAGATGATGTGGCATTTTTTTAGATGATGTGGTGTTTTTAATCAGTATATATTCACCCCTCTTTCTCACTTAACACCAGCACCATCCACCCTACCACCGTAACCCTACGCAGCCATTCACCCACTGCGACCACCTACCCTACGCAGCCATTCACCCGCTGCGACCACCTACCCCACACCACCAAACACCGCTTAATCTGGATCTAGAAGCCTGTCTGTGCGAGATGATATCGAAAACAAACGACGATGGGTTTTGATTTTGGGGGAAAACGGGGTTATGATGATAATCAGGTGATGTTGAGGAGGGGAACAGTGGTGCCGTCGCAGGGGGTGGTGTGATGTTGAGGATGGGAACAGTGGTGCCGTTGAAATCGCCGGTGAAATCCGCCGTTGATAAGCATTTTCTCACTCGATCGGTTGCGGTTAGGAAACAGAGCACTTGCAGTGTGAAATCGCTGTTGAAGATGACGTGTTGTTATGTGCTGATCTGATGATGTTGAGCCCATGATTCAATCAATCCCCCACTTGCAGTGTGAAATCGTTGTTGATTTAATCAGGATCCAAATCATAAAGGTGTGTAGCAAAGTTTGTAGAGCGTTCGATATACGATATAGTGTAGATATATCATATATGTGTGTATACAGCTATTTTGATGGTGAAAGATGAAAATTAGAAGGCGATGATGATAATGATTTGTGTACGGATTCATATCCGAGCATTGTAATCAGTCATGGGGTCAACATCGACCCGTATCTTGGCGGGGCAACCCGGATGGTATGTGAGAGCAACAACAAGGGTTTTTCGTTTGCTCTTACGGTGCAACCGTTGTTGCAGCCATGGCGGTGATCGTCCCTCTTGTCTGATCTTCATGTTACAGATCTGAGCCACCTTCTCTTTGCTTAAATCATTGATAATTTCTCTTTGCTTAAATCATCTAGGGTTTCATATGGTTTTTTTGTTTGGGGGTATTAGGTGTTTTAAAGATGATGAATCAGGTTTGCATTACACGTCAGCTAATGTATGACACGTATGAATGCCACATCAGATTAAATTGCCACATAGGCTAATTTCAGTAACCTGGTTAGTGAATATTTAACGAAGGGGTGCCATGACAATCGATGTGTTAAGTTGGGAGTGGTCTGAGCCAAAGTGAAAGTTGAGAGTGCCATCGGCCAAACGGCCATAGTTGGGGGTGTTTAAATCCATTAACCCTTTAAAATATTAATTGAGTTTAAAATTTATAACATATATAGATAAACCCCTTTTACCCTCGTTGAGTTAGACCACCCGTACTCGGGCGTGACCCATCAAAAAAAATGCCCAATAACGCCCCCCTCGACGTTATGTGGCGTGATTCGAGAAAAAATGGTGCTTGGCTTTTTTGAAACACGCTGAATATGGACCTTGGGGAATGAGTTTACCGTTGCAACGGTAACTTTGTTTAATTATTATTTTTTTAAATGCCATTTAAGACTATAAAATCTCCACTTCTCTTCCACTTTCTTATAAAAAAATTCACACTCCATCAAACTTTCTCTCTACTACTTCTACAATTTATAAAAATATGAACTCATTCCGACCCCCATTTGGTGTCCCCTCAAGACCCGGGAACCCGAACACAACCCAACCGCAACAACCCTTTAACTTTCAAGACATGGACCCGAACATGTTATCGTACACGGCTTTCTTGAGTGGCTCTACAACAACCCGAACCCAATGTGGATATCGTGCCGGAGACGCAACCCGAACCGCGAGAGACATCGAAACGCGGCAAAAGGTCGCATAAAAGAAGGAACCGAATGAACCTCGTTGTAAGCATACTTACGTTATTTGGACGAAGGACGAGGAATTCACGTTGGTTCGGTCGTGGGTGGATGTTTCGGAGGACCCCGATATTGGTAAGTTTTTTTCTTTTTAACTTTTTTTCCTACACATCAATTTTATTTTATTTTTAACGTACAACTTTTTTTTCTCTATTTGTAGCAAACTTTCAAACGGGTCCCGAATTTTGGAATAGGATTCGTGCACTCTTTTATAGCACGTGGGGTAACGGCGAACATCGTGACAAGGATTCCATTTCTAGCAAATGGACCGACATCAACAACAAGTGTCACTCCTTCCAAGAAGTTTATCAACGTAACTACGATAATCGGCCGAGCGGAGAAAGTGACATCGGGGTTTTAACGAGGACTATGGAAGAGTACGAGAAAACGAAAGGCGTTTTCCCGTACTATAAGTGTTGGTAACTACTACGAAAAAGTCCAAAGTGGGCGGGCGTAGTGACCATGACGTCGAGCTAAACGGTCAAAAACGACATCCTCCGTTGACCCTGACACACCAACTTCCGATGCCCGCAATGTCGATCTAAATGTTGTTGTGGACGTTGACGAGCAAGTTGAAGAAGAGTTGGCCCGACCGCTCGGTAGAAGAAAAGATAAGCGAATCGGGAAAAAAACGGTGGAGTCGTCTTCCATTCTCGAGTTGAAGGAAGATTTCGATGAGATGAACCGTCGTCTCCAAGACATTCGAGACCTCGGCCACCAACGTTTGGAGACTATGAAAGAACGCGTCACCGAAAACAAAAGGTTTAACGAGATGCAAACGGCGAGGCAAATGGAAAAGGACATTGAGTTTTTTGTCCAAACCGATCGACCACCTCCAAGGCGACGCGTTGATCCTTGCGCAAATGCATCGCCAAAAAATTCGGGAAAAATACGGACTCTAGATCATCATCTTTTTTTTTTAACTTTATTTTTTTATTTTCAGTTTTTTTTAATTCAGTTTTTTTTTATTTATAGTAGCGTAATTTTTTTTAAATTAATGAAGTATTTTAAGTTTTAAATTTTAAAAAAAATAATTGTGTAATGATTGGATGAGCGTTATTGGGCATTATTCCTACTACGACACTTTTGCAATAACGCGCAATAATGCCTTCATGCTGACTGTACTGCCACATGGCAGAAAACGCCCTAGGGTTGGGGCATTATTGGGCTAACGACTATGCATGGTCTTAAATGCATGCTTTTAAAATATTTATATTATTGTAAGTCAATTTGATAATTGCTTTTTGACTTTAGCTTCTTCTTTGACCATTTAACCCTCTGTCTCTTTAGTTTCTTTCTCTTCCCATTTACCACCACCTAGAGATGGCAATGGGTTGGGTATTGGTAATCACATACCCGTACCCGGTTATAAAATCGCGTCCCATACCCGACCCAATATCCGTCAGGTATTTGTCGGGTAATTACCCGTCGGGTATCGGGTTTACCCGTTAGTTTGTTAAAAGATATACGTTAGGATTTCTAAATACATTTTTTAACTATTGTAATTATTATATTATTTTATTTATACAACAACTATTATAAATTAAAAATGTACATTACATACATATAAGTTTTATCATAAATTAATAATAACTTTATAATACTTATACACTCACATGCATATACGTCACAACATACAAAATATAACTACTATTATCAAATACATATACTAAAAGAAAATTTATTTTTTCACATTATGAAAATACTAAAATAAATCACTAATAGACAAGGGTTAATGGAAAATGAAAGTATAAATTAAAAAAATCGGGTATATAGTTTGGGTAAACGGGTATGTGGTTTCGGATAATCGGGTCGGGTATCACCTAATCCCATACCAGACCCATACCCGCGAAATTTTTTAAAACTAATCCCATACCCGGCCCAATACCCTTCGGGTATCGGGTATACCCGTCCCATTTGTGTCGGGTTTCGAATATACCTGTCTGGCTCGGGTATTTTTGCCATCCCTACCCCCACCTGCAACTCGATCTTTCTTACGCAAAAGACATCAAAATGGAACAAATTGAAATCGCCAGTTTCGTAGAATTTTCATTTCTTGCAAACTTCCGGTGAAAAGCCTCTCTTTCCCTTCAATTTCCCCTGAAGTTGGGCCCACCCCACGGTTTGGACCGAGGCAAACTCAAGCCCTTCTGCACGGGCTTCTCATCTTCGGACATGATCAGACACAGATCTCCAACGCCAAGGGCGAATCCAGCATGGCACGGGCAGGGAAATTATGGGCGCGTTGGAGTTAGTCTAATTTATAAATGTATTCATGTATGCTTATTTAGCTACATGATAAGGCTATGGGGTATGAGGATGGTGGTTTAGGTCATGGATTGCCACCAGCCTTCTTCCTTGAATTTGATGAATGAGACCAAAAAAAAATGAAAGTGGATGGTAGTTTAGGTCATGACCACACCATATAGCATGGTGGATGAGAGTGGAATAACGTGGCGTTAACATAGAGGTTGGTTGTGATGATTTAGATTAGGGGAATTGGCCTGTAATAATCTCAACTAGACGTCATTGGTCATTGCCAGTCTTACCTTTGAATATTCCCCATGTCAGTCCCACCTTTCACATATTCTTCCTCCACCGGTCCTCAGTTAAAAAAACTTAAAGAGTTAAGTTTTTTTTTTTTCTGAATTACAAACTGACGTATTAGGGCTTTGGATCAGAATGAGGATACGAGTCTATTGATGTAAAACTTACTTCGAAACGGTGCTCCAAACGACTTGATTTTGGTTAATTGGAAGTTTAAACACCCGAATTGAAGCACCGTTTTCATCGTTTGGAGCACAATTTCAAGGTAAGTTTTACATCATTCGACTTGTATCCTCGTTCTGATCGAAAGCCCTAAAACGTCAGCTTGTAATTCGAAAAAAAAAAACTTAACGCAACTCCGTTAAATTTTTTTAACTGAGGACTGGTGGAGGAAAAATAAGTGAAAGGTGGGACTGACATGAGGAATATTCAAAGATAGGACTGACAATGGCCAATGACGTTTAGTTGAGATTATTACAGGCCAATTACTCTTTAGATTATGACCATACCACATAGCCTAATATATATAAGTTTAAAAGTGTAGGTCCTCTAGTTTGTCAAGTGACTTTGGAAACACCACATGTATCTTACTATGAAGATTTTCGTGAAATACTTGAATTATGTTTTGTTGATTGACTTTGTATACACCATCCTACATACTTGGCCAATTTTGTAAAAACGAAAGTTCTTATTTAGCTATTCTAAAAATTTTGACTTCTAAGGAAAGTCAAGATATTTGAGTTTCTTATTTGAAAAGATAGTTTCTATAACTTTGTTATATTAAATGATATATGTTTTGGGTACGAGGTTATTTATATGTGGGTATGAATTAGTAAGAAATTTTTGGTGCTACATATTCAACACTATTTGTGTTAGAATTTATGCAAAAGACAAATTTAACAGTTAAGGTGGGGTTTATTCTCGTATTATTATTATTATCTATCTATTATACTAAATGAATTCTCTTAGGCCACAAGGGCTATTCTTAGCCAATCATTTTGATGATGTGGACATGCTCTAAAGGCTGATAATTGGTTTTGAGCGGGATTTTCATTTCTCCTTTTTTTTTCATTCACGCGGTCGTCCTCTGAGTTTCCTTTTTTATTCTCCTATTTAATTGAAATTGAAGCTTTTCTAATCAAGAACCCTAAATCTCTCCTTATTCTACTTGGGCGATTACAAAGGTACGCTTTCATTATTCGATTTCATCTAGATCTTGAACAATAATATGATGTATGTGTTCTTTTTTCTATCAAATTGGTTAGAGTAACTGAATCGGTAGATTGATTTATGACCTAGGGTTTATGAAGTGAGCGATTTGTTCGCCTCAAAACTGTTGATTATGTATTTTATAATTTGATTTCTCTTAAATCGGAGGAAAAATTAGGGTTTCTTTTTTGTTTTGTTTCTCTTAAAATCGGAGGGGAAGGAAGCTAGAATAGAGAGAGACGGACACGATGAGAGAGAGAGAGATCAGGATCCTTGCCTGGTGTCGATTGGTCATAACTTTCGGCCGTCTCATAGGGTCATTGCGGTACAAGTCGCCGGACATGAAACTTTGTGTTTATTGTGGGCTCAGTTATTCCATTTGAGCTCTTCAGATGCGTTAGACTTCTTGGATAGATTTCTTGCCATGAATCCAGACTCAAGGTTTGTTTTTAGTTTGTTTGTTTTTCTTTTTGACTGTTTATACAAAGAACAAAATCTATGGTGTTTTATGTTGAAAATTTCTAGAAGAGTAAAATGTCATTTTCGTTCCTGAGGTTATGGTGTTTTTAGAAAAGTTATTAAAAAGCAGACAAAGAAATGTTAAATGCCAAAGGGTTATTTTTTTTAGATGATACAGGTAAATCATTCTGGCTTGAACTTATGTGTCGCTTACCCAACTTTGCTAAAATTCCTTACATCAGCAAATCGAACCTTGCTATCATGTCCATCTGTTCTCATTTGTACTTTGGTTTTTTGTTGTTAAGAATGAATGTTGATGGAATTGACTTGATGAGGAAACAAGAGCTAATTGATGCTGTTGAAGCAAGTGTGTTGTTTTCTGGTTTGCTGACACAAAGAAAGGTACATATAGCAATTATTTGCACTCTGCTGGATTTTCAGTTTTGTATCAAATTCATTAACTTTTTTTTTCAATTGTTTAAAAAGATTATGGGTTTTTGATGTTCTATACTTTACTACTTGTTTTGGTCAAAAAATCAGATGAGGATATTGCAACCAAACTCTAGATTACGGGGTATGATGCTTAAAATGTGTAACAATGATGAGGATCACTTTAGTGAAAAATTGCACAAACAACACAAGGGTTTATACGGGGAAAAAGCCCTTGATCAAGAGTTGATCTCCGGCACAAAAAAACCCGGGTGATGGAAACTACCGATCACCAAGCTCAAATAAATGAATTAATGTTTACAACTTCGGATAGTAACGAGCTAGGTACAAGGATCACTACGGTGATATGTGTAGAAAGTGTATGAAATTGCTAAGTGTTTGAATGAGAGCTTGTATGAGCGTTTGTACGAGTGTGTGTAACTGCAAAAAATGACTAAGTCTTTTTTACTAGCTCGTTACTCCCTTTTAAAATAGAAATAACCACCTAAACTAACTATCCGACTTTCGTGCCAAGCCTCCACGTTCTCCACAACGTCTATTTTTGGTCAAGCACGTGCAGAATAGTTTAGGAATATTCTCCAGGAATGTCGCCAAGACCTGGTCAAGCTCGTCATACCTGCGAGATAGTATAATACATAAGTAAACAATCGTCAGTACGAGGATCCTTAAAGTGATCCATGATCCTGAAGCTCTTCTGAGGATCACCACCTGTCACAGAAGTAAGGATCACCAGTTAGGATAACGAATAAGGATCACTAATTGTTAGAAAATCCTCCCCTAACAATTGCCCCCAAAATATAAGAAGTGAAATTGTAAAATTATCGAGTTATGTTTTCTTGATCTTATCCGTAACAAACTAACGGATATATAGCCGTTAAAATAGAACTAGCCGTTGCGATGATGATGTCACGGAAGTGACAATCCTGCAGAATCATAATTATAAATAGAGATATAGATAGGATCATTATGCATTCAAATTCGAAAGAAACTCCCTTTAAATTCTCAGTCGACGATCGATCAGGTATTTCTCTCTCCTCTTTCTTCCTCTCTTACTCTGTTTTTCTTCTTTATCTCCGTCACTTCGAGAATGTTGCTCCGAAGCTCCCCGGGCAAGGATCACAAAAAGGATAGCCCTTTGAAGAGTCAGAAGATCATCAAGGACTCAGTGAACGAGAGGTGTTGCTTTAACGATGCACAAATAGATAACATCCGTCACCGTTTTCCGGTGAATGTCTTTTTCAAACCTTTCGATCCAACTGCCCTGAGCGACTATGTTTCAGAAACATGGGTTGCCTTTCCAGTTACTCCATTTGCTATAGGGTACACCTATCCTTTCCCGGAATTCACACAATCCTTCTTTTCCCTTACCGGCATATCTTACATTCAAGCCATGCCGATGATTTGGAGGGTTTTATACACCCTAGAGAGGATCATCGAGCAGGAAGGCGTTGATTTAGGAATGTCAGAACTGGCGGAACTGTATGAACTTACTACCTTTGGATCCCACCGTTATTTGTTCAAACGAAAACCCAGTGCAGATCATCCTCTTCTCAAAGTCACCAAAAACGACAAAGATTGGAAACGTCGCTTCTTCTTTGTAAGAAGGGATAGCATTTCAGATGGAGAGCATTTACCAAGAACATGGTCCACCCATGGTAGGCCGGAGGATCCTGGGAAGGATCACCAGATGGTCATGTTTTTGTAATAGGATCACCAACCCCTTCTTTGTCTTGTGTCATGCAGCCATCTCTGTTTCACATCTCATCACAACACCCGCAACCAGGGAAAGACTTGCTGCTTTCTGGGGACTCGACCCTGAAACTAGAACTTTTAAGACAATAACCCAAGACTCACAGGAGGTATCCTCAGGCTCTGTCACAATGTCAAGTAAGTATCCTTGTTTAAAATTTAAATAAATAGTTAAATGTATATTAAGAAAAGATACTTATCTTGTTTTGGTTGTGTAGGTGCTGGAAAATCTGCCAAAGCTGCTTCAAGGTTCAGTGTCACCGATCTCACCACTGGTAAATCCTCCAAAAGAAAGGTTCCTACCAGCCCCACAGCTTCAATCCCCAAGGCACCCCTCAAAGGAAAGGGAATCAAGAAAAGAAAGACTTCCGAGGCTGAGGATTTGCAGGGTCTGCCCTTAATTCGCCACCAGTTCCTCGAGTACTTTAATGATGTAATGATTACTGTCTCTGCTCGTATATCCTGCTATCATATCCTGCTGATCTAAGGATCACTTGGTCTTGAACTGCTTTATCCTTTTCTTTTGCAGAAATTTGCTGAGATTGAGGATTACGTAGGCCACGTTGAGGATCAAGATAAAAAGATTGCCGACCTCCAGCAGGTTGCCGTGCTCAAGGATCTTGCACTTGCTGATCTTCAGAAGGAACTCCAGGATACCAAACAGAAGATGGCTAAGGTGCTGGTTAACTTTGACTATGAAAGGCAGGAGATCACAGATGATGCTAAAGTTTCTGCCGCCATAGCAATGTACAAAACCAAGCTTCAAATGGCCTTGGAAGCTCAGGATCCTGCCTTTGACAAAAGTAGCTGGGAAATTGAAGAATGGAAGGCAAGGCTGGCTGAATTGGGTGATGAAGAGGAGGCTGGAGAGATCTTGACAATCGAGGCTGGTAGCAAGGATGAAGCTGGTGAAGCAAGTGGAGCCGGAGGTGGTGATGCAGCGAAGGTTTAGGCTGCTTGATTGGGCAATGATGGATATTTCTAGACGTAGCCGGAGCCCAATTTTTTAAGTTTGATAGTTTGTTTTGGTGATGGTGTTTTTTGTTGAACAATGATGGGTTGTACTAAACAATAGGTTTTTAGGATTAAGGGTCATGTATGATCCTTTGGACAATAGGCAGGATTGCAATTGGTGGAGGGATCCTCTGTTTGGGGGATGAAGCCATTGTGATCCTGCCGCCTTTATATTCCTGCACTATCTTTGAACTCATTATCATGGACACCCTTTACCTACCCCAGCGGACGGGCCACGTTTTGCTGGTAGATGCTCGGGTAGGTAATTTTGACAACCTTTAAAGGGTTAGCCTTATGTTGATAAATAAAAACTTAACCTTTTGTCGCTTATCTTGTGTTGTTATACTTTTTAATATCTTCCTTTCCAACTGTTGTAATGTTCATTCTGTTTATAATTATCAAGCCTTGAAAATTATTCAAAAAGCTTAGGATATGATCAGGATTACATATCCCATAACCGATAAGTTCTAAAAAGTGATACAATTTAAAAATCATAAGTTCAGTTGTCAAGTATAGGGGTTATTTAAAAGAATAATAAATAAGATCAAAAGAGTTAAGGATCATACCTGAGGATCCAAGTTAGAATCCTAACGATTATAAGGATAACTATAAAATAAACCTTAGAGTGAAGTAAGGATCAAGGATCCTTAGCTGCCTATCTTCAAGGACCTGAAATAGAGCATAACTTGGGACTAAGCCAATATAAGAAAAGAGTTAGCAACTGGGGACAAGCCCAAGGATAACTGGGGACAAGCCCAAGGATAACTGGGGACAAGCCCAAGGATAACTGGGGACAAGCCCAAGGATCGTATGCAAACTGGAGTATGGCCCTAACTGGCGACTATCCAAACTTAGTGACATGAAGATGCCAAAACCTTTGCTAACGTGAAAACGTTAGAAACCTTAGCTAACGTGAAAACGTTAGAAACCTTATGAACGGATGTATGGTACGTCTACCATTATACGTAGGATCCTAAGCATAGCCAGAACAATGGGATTATCAGCCCCTAGAACGAGTACTGGTCCCAAAGCCTTGAACTACACCAGGATCATCGTGCGCTATAGGCGGAATCTGGGGACAAGCCCGAATAACTGGGGTTAAACCCAAAAGACGGATCGCTTCTATGGATAACCAACGTTATGCTAAGGATACCTGAACTTTCAAAACTTAAACTCACGTGAGAGATGGATAAAGGATACATGATCCTTATCCTTATAAGAGAAAATAATGAAATGAAATAGCTCAAGTTTAGGATATTACCTGAGTAAGGATCACCGATACTTTGAGGATCCTTTAAGGATATCCCTATTATGAGGATCATCTATGCCATGAGGATCCTACTCACATGAAATATTTCTTCAAATGGACAGCATTCCAAGCTCTTGGTAGCAAATCACCTTCCATGGTTAGCAATCTATATGCCCCCTTTCCTGCTTCAGCTTCAATCAAATAAGGGCCTTCCCATTTTGGAGCCAACTTTCCATCCGCAGGATTGGTGGTATTCTGAAATGCTTTCCTTAATACCATATCTCCAACTTGAAACCTTCTGATCCTGACATTTTTGTTGTAAGCACCAGCCATTCTTTGTTGATAACTGGCCATCCTTATCCTGGCCATATCCCTGATTTCTTCAATAGTATCCAGGTCTTGAGCCAAGTTTTCATCATTTTCCTCAGGATCACGGGTACTTGTTCTTGCAGTTGGAACCACCATTTCTGTTGGGATCACTGATTCTGCCCCAAATACCAAAGAGAATGGTGTTTGACCAGTAGCATTCTTGGGGGTTGTCCTATCAGCCCAAAGCACATAGGGTAGTTCTTCTGCCCATTTCCCTTTCTTGGATCCAAGCTTTTTCTTTAAATTGTTGATGATGATCTTGTTGGATGATTCTGCCTGACCATTAGCTTGTGGGTGGACTGGTGTTGATGTTATCATCCTAATCCCCCAGCTGTCACAAAAGTTAGTGGTTCTGCCCCCAATAAATTGGGAACCATTATCACATATAATCTCAGAAGGAATTCCAAATCTAGTTATAATATTTCTTTTAATGAAGGATATAACTTCCTTTTCTCTGACTTGGGCAAAAGCTTCGGCCTCTATCCACTTGGAGAAGTAATCAGTCATAGCAAGCATGAATACTTTTCCACCAGGTGCCTTAGGGAGCTTACCAACTATATCCATACCCCATCTCATAAATGGCCAAGAGGAGGATATGGGATGTAACAATTCAGCTGGTTGATGAAGGATATTGCTGTGTCTCTGACAAGGATCACATCTTTTAGCATACTCCACAGCATCTCTTTTCATGGTTGGCCAGTAGTACCCTGTCCTCAGGATCCTTGAGAATAATGCCCTGCCCCCAGTGTGGTTTCCACAATCTCCTTCATGGAAGTCTTTTAAAACTTCTTGGACTTCAGGATCCTCAATGCATCTCAAGTATGGTCCTGCAAGAGATCGTCTATACAACATACTATTTATAATTGTAAATTGAGATACCTTAGATTTGAAAGTCCTAGGGTTTTCTCCTGTAGGAATCTCTCCATGTTGTAAGTATCTCATAATTGGTGAGATCCATGATCTTGATCCTGAATGAGATTGAGTATCCTCACTAGGGATAACCGCAGAATCATTTCCTATCTCCATAGCCATGTGATCCTCAATAGCCGGGATCAGGATATGTATAATAGGGATCTTGATATCCTCCGGGATCTTCAAGGAAGATCCTAAGTTAGCCAATGCATCAGCCTCTGTATTTTCTTCCCTTGGTACCTGTGTCAAACTGAAGGAAACAAAGGAGAGTGCCAAATTTTTGACTATCTCTAAATATTTGGTTAGTTTTTCACCTTTAACAGCGTAGGATCCATTAAAGTGGTTTGTAATTAACAATGAATCTACATGTACCTCAAGATACCTGATCCCCATATGCTTTGCAATTTGCAAACCAGCAATTAAGGCTTCATATTCAGCCTCATTATTAGTGGTTTGGAACTCACAAGCTATAGAGTGGGGTATTATGTCCCCCTGTGGCGATTTTAGTAGTATTCCAAGCCCTGTGCCTTTGACATTTGAGGATCCATCAGTGTGGAGTATCCAAGGATCTTTGGTCTCCTCTAGCTGATGGACTTCTAACTCAGCTTCTTCTTGTAAATCACTACTGAAATCAGCCACAAAGTCAGCTAATGCTTGGGATTTGATGGCTGTCCTAGGCTCATATCTCATATCATACGCACTCAGCTTCACTGCCCACTTAGCCATCCTTCCTGACATCTCTGGTTTCCTGAGGACATTCTTAATTGGAAAATTAGTTTTAACGATAATAATATGAGTCTCAAAATAGTGTCTTAGCTTAGTAGATGCCATTATTAATGCAAGAATAAGTTTTTCAAGGTGTGAATACCTGGATTCGGCATCAAGTAAACTTTTACTTACATAATAGACAGGATGTTGTGTACCTTCATGATCCTTAACAAGGACCGCACTTACTGCTTTTGAGGATACTGCAAGATACAAGGATAGCACATCGCCTTTTTCTGGCTTCATCAAGGCTGGGGCTGAGGATAGGTAATCTTTGAGGGCTCTTAAAGCATTTTCATGCTTCTCAGTCCACTCAAATTTCTTGTTCTTCCTTAGGATATCATAGAATTCTTTGCACTTCTCTGAGGATTTGGATATAAATCTGTTCAAAGCTGCTATCCTGCCTGTTAGCCTTTGAACATCCTTAGCATTGGCCGGAGATTTGATGTTCACTATTGCTTTGATTTGTTCCGGGCTAGCTTCAATGCCTCTTTTAGTCACCATGTATCCTAAGAATTTACCTGCTTTAACACCAAAATGACATTTTGAAGGATTAAGCTTCATATTATATTTGTCAAGGATATCAAATGCTTCCTCCAAATCCTTTAGGTGATCCTCAGCTCTTATGGATTTTACCACCATATCATCTATGTAAACCTCCATAGTTTGTCCGATCTGTTCCTTGAACATCATATTCACCAGCCTTTGATACGTTGCACCTGCATTCCTCAATCCGAACGGCATAACAATATAGCAATATATACCAGTTGGAGTCATGAAGGCTGTATCCTCTTGGTCGGATGGTTCCATTTGGATTTGTTGAAATCCAGATGAAGCATCCATAAAAGTTAACAGTTCATGACCCGCGGTTGCATCCACCATGGAGTCAATGTGGGGTAAAGGGAAAGGATCCTTGGGACATGCCTTATTTAGATCGGTAAAATCGACACATACCCTCCACTTTCCGTTTTTCTTTTGAACAACAACCACATTGGCCAACCATCTTGGATACTTGACCTCTCTAATCATACCTGCCCGGAGCAATTTCTCTACTTCTTCCTGGATAATGGCATTCCTTTCCGGTGCAAACTTTCTTCTCCTTTGATGGATTGGTCTGAAGGATCTGTCGATGCCGAGTTTGTGAGTGATAACATCTTTGGATATACCAGTCATGTCTTCATGTTTCCATGCAAAGGTGGTCTTTCTCCTTTTGAGGAAGGATACGAGGTCTTCTTTCATTTCGCTAAGGATCCCTGATCCGATATAGATTTTGGATTCAGGATCATCAGGATCCATGAGGATTTCTACCACATCCTGCTCTCTTGCCTCCAAGACATCCCTTGGAGGATACTTTGATTGCTATTGCTCCCTTGACTTCGAGGCTGGTTTCATCGATGAAGTGTAGCAATTCTTAGCCTCCTGCTGATCACTATCAATCTTCACTATTCCCCAAGGACTAGGGAGCTTCACACGTTGATGGTAAGTGGATGGGACTGCTTTCATATCGTGTATCCAGGGCCTGCCAAGGATAACATTACAACAAGATAAACAGTCAATAACACAAAATTTTTGATAAGAATGTAGGCCTTCAATGTATATTGGGAGTTTAATGTCCCCCAGGGTATTCTTAGTTTCTCCACTAAATCCCACGAGCACAGAGGATCTTGGTATGATCTCTGATTCAGGAATACCCATCTTCTTTAGGACATCAAGCTGGATAATATTTACTGAACTTCCTCCGTCTATAAGGATCCTACGGACAAAATGGTTAGATATGAAAAGAGTAATAACTAAACCATCGTGATGAGGATCCTGGATATCAACACGATCCTCTTCATCAAAGGTTATGACTTTCCCTTCCGAGACACTTGATGTTCGAACAGGTCTTTCTCCGTTATCCATTTTAGTTTCCTTTGCATGCCTTTTAGCTGCTGAGAAGGATGTGCCACAAATGTCTGATCCTCCAGAAATGAAGTTTATCACTTGTGCATCCGCTGGAGGGGCTGGAGCCTTTTCAGGGATCCTTTCAGGATCCTGAGTTCTTGACTTTTTTCTTCCCAACAATTCTTTTAGATGCCCCTTGCTCAACAAGTATCCAATTTCCTTTCTTAGTGCAATGCACTCTTCTGTGAGGTGCCCAAAATCTTCATGGTATGCACACCACTTTGATTTATCCTTAGTTGCAGCTGGCCTATCATTTTTCCTGGGCCATCTAGCTTTATCACCTAGACTCTGCATCGCAAGGATTAGTTCATTATTATCAACACTAAAACAATATTCAGAAATTGGAGGATAATCCTCATCATCCTCCTCTTGATCAATAGAATGCACGTTCTGGTTATCAGATCTATTGTAGGATCTGAACTTGTTGTTCCTGAATGAGGATCCTTGCTTATCCTGCTTTGAGGATCCTGCTAACCTCTCCTGGATCCTCTTGTCGTCCTCTAGCCGGATGTACCTAAGGGCCCGGGTTCTTACCTCATCTAGGTTCCTGCATGGTGTCATAACAAGATCATCATAAAATAACGAATCCCTAAGCAACCCCATTTTAAAGGCCTCAACAGCCGTGGCTATATCTAAGTTGGGAATGTCTAAGGATTCTTTACTGAATTTGGTAATGTAATCCCTTAATGATTCATTATGACCCTGGGTTATCCTATATAAATCACTAGTTAATCGTTCAAATTTTCTACTACAGGAAAACTGATTATTAAACAAGTTAACTAGGTTAGCAAATGAGGTAATAGAATAGGGAGGAAGACTTAGCAGCCATTTGAGAGCTGATCCAGTAAGAGTGGATCCGAATCCTTTGCACAGGCAAGCTTCCTTTAACCTTTCTGGGATTGGATTGATCTCCATCCTCTCCCTGTATTGTGCTATGTGTTCTTCAGGATCTGTTGAGCCATCATACAGTTTCATTGTAGGCACATGGAACCTCTTGGGTATCTCAGCATCACAGATTGGTGGTGCAAAACGAGATATCTTATGGCTCCCATCTGCAATCTCTGGGATAGGTTTGACTACTCCCGGGACACTTGATATCATATCCTTTAGCTTTTGCAATTCTCTAGCCATGGCATGATTGATACCTGGATCCTGCATAAGACCTTGGTTAGTAGTATAAGAATTGTTAAAAGTGTTACCTCCCATTGGATTCAAGTTAGGAAGAATGGATGTTAATCCATATTGTTGAGGCTTTGGAATGATCGAGGGACCAGCAGAAGCATTAGTCTGCATTGGAATAAAATCTCCCTGATGGACATCTGAACTTCCTGTTTGCACACTCCTTAAGGATCCTGGCATCTGGAAGGGTCCCTGGAACTGGGATGATCCTGGAATGAAGGAGGATCCTTGAACCTGGGATGATCCTGGAACGAAGGAGGATCCTTGGACCTGGGATGATCCTGGAACGAAGGAGGATCCTTGGATCTGGGATGATCCTGGAACGAAGGAGGATCCTTGAGCCTGGGATGATCCTGGAACGAAGGAGGATCCTTGAAAATGCTGCATCCCTGAATATCCTCCTGAATTCGTGAGGGATCCCATATGCTGAGGATAGGATCCCGCTGGCTGGAAATATGAACCTGATGCCTGGGTTGTTGTTGTTGTTCTGTAGTGCACTCCTTTTGGTCCACCCACATATTGAATGTCTGGAGCCGCTGATGTCTGAGAAGTAATCACTGGAGTATCGAAATTCAAGGATTTCGGCACCAGTGGGGAATGATCCTCTGCCGATCTTTTTTGTTTCTTGATGTCTCCGATTTCTCTAAGGATTTTTTCATTGGTCTTGTCCTGCTGCTGGATATGGTCCTTCATCTGCAAAATCAGAGTAAACAAGTCACTAGTAGTAGGAGTGTAAGAAGCAGAAGAAGTTGGAGGTTTTGAGAAAATGGGAGTTGGTTTCTTCGCAGCATTCTCAGTATTCTTCTGGGATCCAGAAGGTGGTGGAGGCAAAGGAGGGACGCCTTGTGAAGAAGTGAATGAGGGCATCAAGTTTGAAGCACTCTTCGCTGAAGAAGCCATTTGCTTGGTTGTAATGAACCGGAATGAGCACAGAAATGCGTATTCTTCTAAGGACAAAGCACCAACAGCCCCACGGTGGGCGCCAAACTGTTTTGGTCAAAAAATCAGATGAGGATATTGCAACCAAACTCTAGATTACGGGGTATGATGCTTAAAATGTGTAACAATGATGAGGATCACTTTAGTGAAAAATTGCACAAACAACACAAGGGTTTATACGGGGAAAAAGCCCTTGATCAAGAGTTGATCTCCGGCACAAAAAACCCCGGGTGATGGAAACTACCGATCACCAAGCTCAAATAAATGAATTAATGTTTACAACTTCGGATAGTAACGAGCTAGGTACAAGGATCACTACGGTGATATGTGTAGAAAGTGTATGAAATTGCTAAGTGTTTGAACGAGAGCTTGTATGAGCGTTTGTACGAGTGTGTGTAACTGCAAAAAATGACTAAGTCTTTTTTACTAGCTCGTTACTCCCTTTTAAAATAGAAATAACCACCTAAACTAACTATCCGACTTTCGTGCCAAGCCTCCACGTTCTCCACAACGTCTATTTTTGGTCAAGCACGTGCAGAATAGTTTAGGAATATTCTCCAGGAATGTCGCCAAGACCTGGTCAAGCTCGTCATACCTGCGAGATAGTATAATACATAAGTAAACAATCGTCAGTACGAGGATCCTTAAAGTGATCCATGATCCTGAAGCTCTTCTGAGGATCACCACCTGTCACAGAAGTAAGGATCACCAGTTAGGATAACGAATAAGGATCACTAATTGTTAGAAAATCCTCCCCTAACACTACTTATGTGTGGCTGATCCGCCACTAACAGGCAAACAACTTTTGTTGTATAGATGGTTAGACCTTGGTTTATATTTTATTTATTTTAATTTTAAGATGATGATATTATCTTAATTTTAAGTATCTCTTTACTGGTCTTTGTATGCAGCCAAAGGACTAAATTCAACTAGAATATGTGATTTTGACTATTAAGGAACTACACCAGCATGAGAGAAAACATCTTTTGCTCTTGACATTCACCACCTTATTTGTCTAGATAGGATGCAGGTTCACTCATCATTTGACACAATCAAACATGTTAAGGTATTGTAGTCCAATGTCATTTTCTTTCTTTTTCTTTTTATTAGATATTTATTTGTGTGTACTTATTAACATGTTCTGTGATGTTTTAGGCTGCAATCGTGCTCTCTAATATTGTTACAACGATATCACCAACATATGCACAAGAGGTGCGGACTTCACAGTTAGGGGTGTTTACCTGTGGGTTTCGGGTTTTTCAGGTCGCGTAGTTCTGGTTTTCGTGTCATACTTCACCATCTTCAGAAAATGCTACTCTTAATTTAAGTGTTGGCCGGTCATCAACCATCTAGGTAAATTTATCTGGTTTTCGTGTCATCCAGGTTTGTCTATTTAAGTGTTGGCCGGTCATCAACCATCTAGAGACCAAAATCCAGCTTGAATGATACGTTTTTTTAGAGTTGCCCAAATCAACCCACGAGGTAAGGAAAACTCACCCAAATTGACCCCCTTCTTAAAGGTTGGGTCAGTTTTGCAAGGCATTATATTAATCGAGAACATTCTAAGTTATATGCTAAGCTATTTGTATAATATAATCTATTATTCATGGTTTAAGTTTTTTTATTTAAAGTTTCGGGAACATTATTTTCTTCAGCAATCTAGCGAGACGCAATACACGGGTTTGCTTAATACACAAATATGCAGCATCGCGCTGTCACAAATACCAGAATCATGGGTTACCAAACGTGGTCTCGCCGGTAATGTGGTTGCCAGTTCCTCGGCTATGGTAGTATGCAGGGTCGGTAAGGTCTTAAAAAATAAAAATTCTTTTATTCTAATGTTGATAGCTGGTGGTTTTCTGCGACCTCTTCTATCATTTGTAATATAATCTACATGACCCGTTTGACTGATACACCTTTTTTAGAGTTGTCCAAATCAACCCACAAGGTAAGGAAAACTCACCCAAATTGACCCGCTTCTTACAGATTGGGTCAATTTTGGGATACATTATATTAATCAAGAACATTCTAAGCTATTTGTAAGATCCCAAAGCACATGATGTTGCTGTTTATTTTTTTTAATCAATAGTACAGAAGGATCCACTGTTCCATGATCTTACTATTCGCATGTTTATAAATAGATTTAGAAATTTTGTGAAACAATCTGTATCGGGATATTATTGATGTTTGATTTCCATCCACAGGCACAGGAACAAAAAAAATGTTCTTCTTCAACAAGCATATGCTTGCCATTAATTTTGAAGCTTGGAGTAAAAGACACTTTGATTTTTCCTTTGATATACGTCTTTTTACAAGTTGAATATTATAAAAATATCTGGGTACAACTATGTGAACCGAAGATTTGGCTACGATATTTGATGTTATTATTGCGTTAGAGGCATGAAAGTTAGTAAATTTTTTCACTAAAATGCTCAATTATGTGCACAATTCTCTGGTAATTGAACATGTCGATGATTATGTGGTAGTTCCTGCAGCAGGTGCACTTGGTATGGGTGACCAATGATCTGCTCAAATTCCAAATGCTCAGTGGGCTGGTGACATGGCACCACCGTTGCTCAAGGTGCAAGTGGTTGAAGGTTAGACTCAACGAGATGAGAAGACATAGATGTGGCAGAATATAGGTTGGTCTTTGTGTTGTCCATGATCCTCATATTTGAAGTTAGTTGATTATTAATATATATCGTTCTTAGTTTGGCCATACTTAAAAAAAATCACCAGACTTGAAGCTTGAAAGAAAAATCAAAATTCGAAACTGGTTTGGCTCTACGCGGATGTTGTAGTTTCAAGTGTAAGATCGATGTATATGGATTACTGAATTCGATTGATTCTGATTAGTTTAGCCTAAATATCATATTAACTTCTTCTAAATAAAATGATTTAAGATAAGATAAGCATTTACATGAACATAGGCGACTTTGACCCGATGAAACCTGCTCGGCCCGTTTGAATCATTTATCTTTGACTACGTTAAAACATTGACCATTTTATTAATTTCTTTTATGTTAACGGAGGATGTCACGTTTACACATTCTTTAAACCGATCTCTCAAAATTTATATAAAAATTTGCAGATGAGAAACGGTTTTGGGAACCGGTGGGCCAGGCCACACTATACTATGGAGGGCATATTTATGATGGCTATAAGTACGCGATGACGCCACTCAATGACCCAAGTATGTATGCTGCAACTTATGGAGCTTATCCAATGTATGTCATTCATCAACAAGTCAACTAAATGAGGTGTAGGCATGCCCTTAAAAATAGTTTAATCGCCAAGTATTAGCTGGATAGAATCAACTTTAAAGCTACATCATTTACCAGCATGGCCAAGCAGAGGATTCTCTTCAGGCTTCAGTACCAGCCTTCTTAATACCTCACCACCTAATTGACTCGGTTCTAGGGAGATGGTAAGCCATTGAGGACGTGTATGTGATACATAACTTCTTAAAACTCTTTAAATTATCTCACAAATTTAACTACGCTACAGGGCATGAAAATTACCAGTAGTTAGTGGGGTGAGCTGGAAAACGGGTGCCGGTGGAAATGGGTTATATTTTGGTACGGCTAACAACCGGCCGGGTTGGGTTAGCTCACTAACCTTTTTTTCTATTTTTTTATATAAATAACTAATGCATTATTATGATTACTAAAACAATACTATTACAATTATAATTATAATCTAACTCTTTTAATAAAAAGATTAAGGCGTGTGTGTCTATTGAATATAGACTTTGAGCAATCTTCAACCCATTTAAGTGGTAGCTTTTAGTCGAAAAACATGCAGTTTTGGGCAGTTTTTAGTCGAAAGCAAAAAAAAACTTGCTGGGCAGTTTCGTAAAAAAAAAAACTGGTTTGCAGAAATAAACATGCAGAAAAAAACCGGTCTGCAAAATTTATTTAAAACGTTGCATATTTCGTCGAAAAAAACTACATTTTGTTGGGCATTTTTCAAGCAAAAAAACATGCAGTTTTGGGGTGTTTTTAGTCGCAAAAATCTGCAGAGTTTTTGGCAGTTTTTACACGAAAAATTGCAGAGTTTTTGGCAGTTTTTAGTCCAAAAGACATGCAGTTTTTGGGGGTTTTTAGTTGTAAAAATCTGCAGATTTTTTGGTAGTTTTTACACGAAAAAACATGCAGAGTTTTGGGCATTTTTAGTCGGAAAAACTGCAGTATTTTGGGCAGTGTTTTTCCGGCAAAAAACGGCATTTTTTTGGTTTTTTTTTTGTCGAAAAAAGCAGCCGTTTTGGTGTTTTTTGTTGAAAAAATTGCATAATATTTAAAACAAGAACAATAAACATAAACTTTGATTCATTTATAAAACGCTAATATATGATGCTGGTGTCTTTTTAAATAGATAACTCAATCATGAGTCATAGGGTGAGTTTGATGGAACTTTAATATTTAACATGCAAACTTTAATGTTCATTTTTAAACAATATAACTATCTTTTGCTACATTTGTAGAGGGTTCAAAAGTTGCATCTGATAATGATGATGATGTCAGCGTTAACGGACCAGTTTCATTAGATAAGGTGTCGGTTCCAAGTGCATCACCACTTTTTAATATATCTTTAAAGTATTGGATCAAATGGTTGCAAATAGTAGTTTTAAACCAAAATTTATTTAAACTAAGTTAATTTAGACACTAATATAGAGAAAGAGAAAGCTATGTATATTGTGATTGTGCTTATAATTAAAAAAAAACAAGCCATGCAACATTAAAGCAACTAGCTTGCATTTTTCTTATGTTACAGACTTCGTATTGATGGTAACGGATTTCAAGATGCTAAAGTTGAGTGTATTAGAGTCAAAGTAAGTTGTTTTTTTATTTGAAAGAATTGTTGGTTCTCAAGTGATTTAAATTATAATTAGTGGGCTGGTTGGGTAACAGGTCAAAATAGGTTCCGGTAGAATATGGTATGGATAAATTTTAGCCGGGTTGGGTTGACTTGCTAACCTTTTTTTCATCTTTCTTTTTATTATTATTTTTTTCTTTTTTCATACCGAGTATGTTTGGTGTTATTTTTATAAACAGCTAATGCACTAATTATGGTTATAAAAACAATACTTTTACAATAATAATCTGGATCTTTATATAGAAAGATTCAGGATTTTGTATGCGCTAGAAATAGACATTGGGAAACCTTCAACCTGTTTGACCTGTCCTCTTATTAGTTAAACTTTTAGATTTGGCTCATTTGACTCGTGTGAGATTTTGAGATTAAAAGGAACTAAAATTGACCCATGATCCAGTAAAGTGTTCTACCACAGATCCTTAAGTATTCAAGTGTCAATTCTTTCTTTCATGTAAAAGGGTGTTAAGAATTCAAATGTCAAGTGAGTTTAGTTTGCTAAATCCTTCCCATGTATACTTTGAATCAATGGCCTTCCTACAAGAAATATATTTATTAGGATTTAAGTGTCAAGTTCAATCTTTCTGCACCTCTAAAGTCCACATTAGTGTTCATACTCTCTGCCACTTCAGGTATATTGTCTTTTCTCTTATGTGAAAACTTATTTTCTTGGTGATTTGTACCTTATCTAACTTAACTGGAATTTTATTTTTAGGGTCATATCCTTATCATATATGGTAACAAATTTATTTAGTATGAGTTATGCACGAAGATGACCACATAATTCTCTAGCAATACCTAGATTGAGAACCGGCTCAACAATCTGAAGATCTCGACGAGTCATTGTTTTCTTTTATATGTACTGTTTTACTGGGTGACCTTATATTATTCAAAATTCAGAAAAAAAGTTTACATGTTTTATAGTTCTATAAAGAATCTCATTTGATACTTATTAGGATGACCCGGTGTTTGCCCATAATGTAGTACCTACAGTCATTACATATTTGATGAGTATTTTTTCTATACGGGTCAAAATGGGTTAGTTTGACCTGTCAACAATTTTTGTTTTCTATTCAACGGGTTTGGAAGACCTTGAGCAGTAGCGTAAAGATTACCTATTTGATATATTTCATGTTTAGGTATGACTTTAAAGTTTACCTAATAGTGAATTTAGAGGGCATAATAACTTAAATGTTTTATTTTATTTTTGCAAAGTATGTGTTTAGCTTATCCAGAGCCAGGGCCAATCACTGTCTAGAGGGCACAATAACTTAAATGTTTTATTTTATTTTGCATTTCAGTTTAAGCTTTTGAATTTTAGATAAAAAGATTCCATTTGAGTTTCAAATGTGACAATTTCAGTTGGTTGAATGTTTCGCAATGACAATCAACAAGAGCCAGGGCCAATCACTGTCTAGAGTTGGTATGTACTTGAAACAGCCAGTTTTCACCCATGGTCAGCTGTATGTTGCTTTATCCAGAGTAAAAACCAGACAATGAGTTAAACTTTTGATTTTGGACAACGACGACAAACCTACCAATAAAACGACAAATGTAGTTTATAAAGCTTTTCAAATTATGACAAAATAAACTGGACCACCTTTAAAGTTGTTTTGTACTTGAAACAACATGTCTTCTCTCATGTTCAATTGTATGTTGCTTTATCAAGGGTAAAAACACGAGATGGAGTCAAAATACCAATACTTGACAACGACAAACCTTCAGATAAAACAACTAATGTGGTTTATAAAGAGATTTTCAACGAATTGTGATCGTTGCATATTCATGTATTTCAATTTGTCGTTATAGTCTAATATATTCGTTTGTGTTTTAACGTGTATAAAAGTATAATATTTAATGTCAGCGGTATTAATGAAGAAATTTCTTTTACCAACCCGTGTAACACACGGGATCTTAAGCTAGTTATCTATATAACAATTTAGGTAGTTCTTAGGAACAATATACTATTTGGGTATGTTCAGGATGTTATTTACGCTAATGCCACTAGTCTTTTATTATTTGAAAAAAGAGACCAAGAGACAAAGAGAGAATGCATAGGGAGAGGCCGGCGCCGGTGGTTCTGCGTCGGCAATACCACCGTTAAGGTGCGTGGTGGGTTTTTAGGGTTTTCTTAGTTTGACTTTTTTTGGTTGACTATGGAGATTGATGGTCGCTAATTCTAGGGTTTGGGGAAAAGATAGTTGATGAAGCCATGGTTTAATGTTTGTTTGGTTGTGGGTTGAGAGTAGGAGGCATTTCAATTGGGATAAGTCCCACTATTGGTTTACGTTTCTTTTTAACATTAGGTACTTTAAAATAATTTAGTTTCTTCAACTTTGAGACCATAGATTCAATACGGATATTTCACAGAAAACTTAATGGTTAACATAAAAAAATATATATATGGTTAACATATTAATTTAATGTATATGTAACAAGAAAAAAATTATCGTTTTCTTTTCTACGTTATGTGAGGGATTTAATACGCTGCTTCAAGTTAAAGTTTAATTTTATAGAAAACAATATTTGAATGGTCTTTACTATAAGGAAACTTAAAAAATTGATTTTTAATTGCTTACATAGCAAAAAAAGTTACTTAAATAATAAAAAGCAATTCACTCGATTTCAGATTACGACGTGACCTTTTTCATGTTTTGCGAATATAAAGTCATGTGTTTTTTATCTACGATTTGATATGCATGTGACCATATCGTCACATATGTTTTTTATCTACAACTTGATATGCATGCGATTATTACGTCTTTTTCTTATCTAGTTTAGTATAAATATATCAAATCTGAATTGTCAATATAAAATCGCTATTAAAAATGTTAGTTCTGTGTAAAATGAGCATTGTAAATTATACATAAAAAGTACAATTTTAATTGTATGAAAAAATGTTAGTTCTATGTAAAATGAGAATTTTGCATTACACACAAAAAGTACAATTGTATGAAAGAAGTAATTAATTGATAAACCATATTTATGTACCTTAAAGCATAACTGACATTTTGTCACACATATTAGACTACCCTTTCATCACACGCATTAGATGTATTTATCTTATTTTTAAAAGTACATTTTTGTTTTTATCTAGTAAATAATGGAATAAAAGTTGGCCTTTTAAGTGGTTTCCAGTAAGTTGACCATATGTGTGAAATTGTTATGAGGTACAATACACCATAAAATAACTATTTTATGATTTTCTCTAACCAAATACACAAATTATCAAATCCAATGGTCGCTTGTGTAATATGTTTTTAATCTTCTGTTCTCAATTTTTTACTGAGTTAAATAAACGAATAAAGAGTTGTGATAAACGTCGTGTATTTGATGAAGAAGAGGTCTATATCTTTTTTCAATGCGTGGTCCGTCAAACAATGACATGCGCATGTGTGTAAAGCCATCTGATTATGCGTTGGTGAGTCTGTTCAATTGTTTATATAATCCGGACTACTCATGCGACCTGTTAAACATAGGTCTAGATCCAATTACAAAGCATGCTCCAACAACCTATCACATTCATATCTTATCCACCCATCAGACATAATTCTCTAAAAACCACCATCGTCGACCTATCATAAGTATCTTTGCATAATTCATCACACATTATAAGTTTTGAGGCGGAGGCAATGAAGAATAAGAAACAAAGAGAAGGTGTCTAGAGGTTTGATATATTTTGTTTGTTTTTGAACATTAGGGTACAATTAGGAATGAGATCGGGACTATATCGTTATCGAAAATACATATACTGAAATTATAAAAACATGTGCATTGAATACTGTATCGAATATATTGATACTGTACTGGTTCAGTAATGGTGTATAATTGTTACAAAACACCCATCTCTATAAGGTATACTGTTACCAAAGATACCAATACTGAATTTCCGAAAAAATAAATATTGTACTAGTACGAGTTTGCAGGTGCTTATCCCTAGGTACAATAATCATTTCATATTTAATATAATAAACAATTTAACCGGAATAAATAAAAAGAAAATAATCATAGAACATAAATGCAACAATATATTTTGAGTCATAAAATAATAAAATAATAAAAATAAATATAAAACTATGAATTAGAAGGCGGTTTTGAACGGTGGTGATCATCACTGGACCCCCTATTCCTTGCTGCACAATGCAGGAAGATATATAAATCCAAATTGATTCCTCTTTCTTTCTTTCACTCGTTGGTTTCAACAATTTCAGTTAAAAACACCCTCTGCCCTTCATTCTTCTTCACCAATTTCGAATCCAATTTCAAACACACATGTTTCTTGTATTTAACCCTAAACACATGAAACCGCTATTGTTTTCAGAATAATAATACTCGCCTATCTCACTCCTTACATTTTTTTTTCTTTATAAATTTCGAATCTTTTTTTTTCTTCTTTTTTTAAAAACTTTTACAAATCTTTTTTTTTTCATTGTTTGCGGAATTAACGATTTTCTTGGGGGAAAGTAGAGATTTTTAGGGTGATTATCCAAAATTCACATCATCTTTTTCTTGATTCACAAATGATTATTTTATTTTATAATAAATGAATTCTTTTTCTGGGTATTTGTTTATCCTTTTAGGTTTCATTGGTGTTTGGTGTTTTGTCAGTCTTGATTAGGTTGAATCTTTCAATTTCATTTTATACCCATTTCATCATTTTTTTTTTCTTCAAGATTTCATAAATTTGGGAATAGGGTTTCTTTCTGAATCCATAATGTCATCTGGAATTTTCCCAATTGCTGACAATTTAATAGAATAAATCAGGTTAGGGTTCTTTCTATTGATTCTATGCAATTTTACAATTTTTTTTTTTTTTTGACATATAGAAGTAGATCTGTGTATGTTCTAATCTTTTCTTTATTGATGTATTGCAATCAAAGTAATTAGATCTTATATGTTTATGTTTTTTTTTCAAGTTAGTAGTATTTGTACATCAAGCTGCAATGGTTCAGAAATATGTTTTTGTCTTGTCTTTTTGGATATATATATATATATATATATATATTTTATATATAATATATTAGAATGATCATTGTTGGCTGCATCTGAATTGGTTTGAGATTCTTGATTAGCATTGTTAATATCTATTTACATTATGGTTTTGTGGTCTTCTTGATGAACATGTTTGATGATATCCTAATAATCTGAGGCGGGTACGATTTGATTGTCTCATGTGTCATTTATTTTAATATTTACCATTTGAATTCCTGAGAAAATCTGAAGCTGCAGTAGGTGTTTGAATATATATACACGTATAATATTAGAATCAACATTATTGGCTGCACCTGAATTGGTATGAGCTTCTTTATTAAAATGGTTCATATCTATTTACATTACGGTTTTGTGGGCTTCTTGATGAACATGTTTGATAATTTCCTAAAAATCCGAGGCGGGTACCATTGATTCGATCGTATCATGTGTCATTTAATTTTTATATATTGCCATTTGAATTCCTGAGTAATATCTTAAGCTATAGTGCGTATAAGCTTATTATCGCAACTTCATCGTGCGAAAGTTGATTTATGTTTATCTTTTTCTGATTATTTGGTTAAAAAATAATTAGATTTGCAGAAGCAGGTAATGAGTTTTCATAACTTGAAGGACCTGATTATCTAATTATCTGATTCTGGTTGCACGTGTTTTATTAACGTGTTTTTATGTGTACATGTCCATTGTCGTCCATGCTGGGGCGGACGTACCCTGATTTTTTTATATTTATTTTTGCTATGTTAGCGCGTACTGCATTGTGGAGTTATGACATTTTTAGGGTAAATCGGTCGTATGACTTGGTGAGGTACAAAATACGTAACCATCGGATTCCATGCATAACACGCTAGTCGTGACCCCCCCCCCCCTAAAAGATTTTCTATTTATACATACTTTTCATCATTAAACTTATTATGTAAATTTCGATAGAGGAAAGGAAAGGAATCATAAGTGACGTTGAGATTTGCTCGTTTGCATTTGCTTCTCTGTTGCCCATTTTCCTTTGATATAATATATCCCTCTGTTTTAACATAATCCAGATTAATATTATGCCATATACGCGGTGTTAATGGATTGTTATGCCATAATTGAGTTCTCATTCATTTATCTGATCATTGAGGTCGATCCACTCCTAAATGATCTCATCCGGTTTTTAATTTTTTACTTCGTTATGTTAGATCTTTAGAATGGATGGCTTAGTTTTTTTATATTATATGTTTGTGCAAAAGTTCCATGTTTATAATTATTCTTCTGTATGCTATTTATGTATATTTGATCTTTTTTCTCTCTTAGGAACATAATAATCTGATCCAGTTTTATCCCATGGAAACTATGATGAATGAAGAAGTAGTTAGCGAATGTGAGCCGGTGGAGATTAAACGGATCCTCACTCGTAGAAGCTCATCTCGATATCAACTCTCTGAAATGGGCCTTGGACCACAAATTTCTCCTGAGAAGCGAAATAAGGTTTGTTCTATCATCTAATTTTCTTTACAAACTTATGTTTTTTTGTTCTATGATCCTATGTTGTTTGTCACCAACAACTAAAAAAGATACATTTTTTAGAAAAAATTGGTGTTCGTATATTTTTCCCTTCTTTTTTTGCATCTCAAACTTTCTTGGACTCCATGATTACCGATTGATATTTGATACGTATTAAGCAACCGTTTTCGCATCTTATTTGTTTATTATTTTGTAGAATCGATCTTCAAAGAACACTCCGAAATCGGATGATCAGAATCTCGAATCCTCAGGAAGCCCTCGAAATCAAAAGGTAAAAATCATGGTTACATGATATAATTCAAACGGATGCATCAATACATTGTATTAACGCTCTCTATGTTCAATTTCTTTCGGTCTTTAAAACATGAAATAAGTTTTACCTTATATATACATATTTTTGTATCAATGCAGATAACTGCTAGATGGGATCCCTCCGAGGCTTGTAAGCCTGATGTGGATGAAGCTCCAGTTTTTTATCCAACTGTCGAGGTAAATATTATAATTAACGAATCTTTAAGGAAATTAAAATATACCCTTTTTGTTTTTTAATCAAATCATTCGTTTTTAGGAGTTCGAAGATACGCTTGGTTATCTATTAAAAATACGACCGATAGCGGAATCTTATGGTATATGTAGAATTGTGCCTCCTACTTCGTGGAAACCACCCTGCCCTTTAAGGGAGGAACGATTTTGGCAAGAAGCTAAAATTTCGACAAGAATTCAACAAGTTGACTTGCTTCAAAATAGGGAGCCAATGAAGAAACGGAAAGGGCGAAAACGTAAAAGAAAGTCTACAAAGAGCGGAGCAAGAAGAATGAATTCAGAGTCAAATGCTTCTTCTGACAAAGACGACAAATTCGGATTTCGGTCTGGATCGGACTTCACCTTTGAGGAATTTCAAGATTTTGCTAATAAATTCAAGGAGCATTATTTCGGGATGAACGATGGGGATGAAGAAAAACAGGGATCGGGACCCACAATTGATGAAATCGAGGGGGAGTATTGGAGGATAATTGAACAGCCGACAGATGAAGTCGAGGTATATTATGGAGCTGATTTGGAAACAGGTGAATTCGAGAGTGGTTTCCCGAAAACTGTATCCGTTGAAGATAATGAAATAAATAAATATGTAAAATCCGGTTGGAATTTAAATAATTTCTCGCGCCTGCCGGGGTCCGTGTTATCTTTCGAAGGATGCGATATCTCGGGAGTTTTAGTGCCATGGTTATACGTTGGCATGTGCTTCTCTTCGTTCTGTTGGGTAATCTACAAGTTTTTAAAACTTTTTAGTAAGATGCCATTTTCGTCCTTGAGATTTGACCAGTTTTGCAACTTTCGTCCAAAGGTTTGTTTTTCCGTATCTGGATCCAAAAGGTTTAAATCTTGCCATTTTTATCCGGCTCGTTAACTTCATCCGTTTTTCTCCGTTAAATCAGGGGTATTTCCGTCTTTTTTGTTAACTTAAAGGGCAATTCGGTCTTTTTCAAGGGTATTCAATCTTTTTACATAAAGTGAAAAAGACCGAATTGCCCTTTAAGTTGGTAAAAAATACAGAAATGCCCCTGACTTAACGGAGAAAATGGATGGAGTTAACGAGCCAGACGAAAATGGCAAGATTTCAAACCTTTGGGATCCAGATGCGGAAAAACAAACCTTGGGACGAAAATCGCAATACTGGACAAACCTGAGGGCGAAAATGCCATTTTACTCAACTTTAAATTATATGTTTCTTTTAGTGTGATTACTGACTTGTGTTTTTATCGGTCTATTAAAAAGCATGTTGAAGATCATCACCTTTATTCGGTTAACTATATGCATTGG